>JAYJMH010031234.1:0-17028 GCA_036873815.1 Phacellophora camtschatica
ATGTCATCTGCAAAATCTAAATCACTGATTTTCACTGCTGGATTTCTTCTACTTCTCCTTTGGTTTAAAGTAAATCCTTGAATTATTACCGAGTCAATTACCGTTTATCGTAAACCCTTTAATTAGCCCCCCCCCCCCCTTTGAATGAGCCCTTCTCTCGAATAAGCCCCAACTCTCGAATAAGCCCCAACTCTAGAGCTGATAATTTTTAATAAGCCCTACCCTCGAATAAGCCCCACCCCTAAATTTTAATTGCATTACAGTATGTTATTTTACATTTTATTAAGAAAATTTTGTTTTATATATGAATTTTGATACTTTTTCTTTGTAGCTACCTCCCAGGTTTTGATAAGCCCCACCAAGCCTCTCGAATTAGCCCCCCTCGAATTAACCCGCACATAAAAAGTCCTAAATTAATTAGAGAATTTACGGTACATCAGTTCATTGTTTATGTCATTATAAAATAAAGCTTGAAAATTTTGTTTCTATTACCGTTTTTACTTGCTTACTTATACTTTGATTGCGGTTGTTCAACACTGTTGTGATCTTCTCTGTGTTGATGAGTTATGTGTCTTGTTTGAGCTCAGGTCCGCATAGATCAGTTCCTGTCTTCCCTGCCCTCAAGTGCCACGAGGGTTCCCAAAACAACAGGCCACTCATTACTTCATCTTTTTGCTGGATACAAGCACACATTTAGAAAGAATCTTTTAGGTTTTTCCCTCCTATTTAATTATTTGATTTTAATTCATTGACATGATTATGTTACTTTTTGAATTGGAAAATAAATGTGTTTGTATATCATTTTAGCTCCATTTTGTTTTTAGATTGTTCAAGAATATGAGAGAGCTGTTATTTTCAGAGTTGGTAGACTCAAGGAAGGTGAAGCTAAAGGGCCAGGTTTGTTGAGCAAAGTTCATGTGATGACAATATACAATTTTATCTGGAGAGAAACTTTGGTGGAACTTTTCTAAAATATCACTATATTTTAGAAAATCAGTTAATCAAGAGAATAGCTAACTTTGAGTAATGCGTACTGTATTGTATTGTATTACACTGTACACACCAATCCTGTATCTTTTGAGATATTGGTTATTCGCTGGATGTGTATGCTTACTCCAGCATCATGTCATATCAGTTCCTTAAACCTCTCAGTCATGTGGGTGCTGCCTCATTTGGGAACTTGAAACTCCTAAGATCATACTGGAGCATGCAGTATACTTGCCACATCCAAGC
Source organism: Phacellophora camtschatica (assembly GCA_036873815.1). Classification (NCBI taxonomy): domain Eukaryota; kingdom Metazoa; phylum Cnidaria; class Scyphozoa; order Semaeostomeae; family Ulmaridae; genus Phacellophora; species Phacellophora camtschatica. The sequence goes on from JAYJMH010031234.1 coordinate 1,234, forward strand.
ATGGGATCAACAGCTTAACGTTCCCTCCGAAGGACGATGAAGTGCGCTAGTTTAGTCAATTACTCGGAAGTTTACCCATCCAGTTGTTTTTTACCTCACTCGACCAAGTTTAACTTCAGTGGTCTGACAGGAACTGTGTAAATTTCTCAACCACTCGCTCAGTTGATGTCTAGTTGATGTTGATATTTCACTTGATGTTTTAAAAATTGCCTTTTTGGCCAAAGAATAGAAAATTTGAACTTTTTTGGCTTGAAGTGAATCTCTATTTGGTTTCAGGTATCTTCTTTATCATTCCTTGTGTCGACAACTACATTAAAATTGACTTGAGGACCGTATCATTTGATGTGCCGCCACAAGAGGTAATTACTCTATAATGTGATATGAAGCAAGCATGGCCTAGTGGTTAAGGCGCCGGGCTCATGATCGCAAGGTCGTGGATTCGAATCCCACCAAGGTCATACTTGCTGCGAAAGTGTGAGGAGAGCTGTAAACTCTCTGTAATTCCAAGCACAGGCAGAAGAAAGAGGTAATTAATCTATAATGTGATGTGAAATAAACAGCATTATATCATTATATCTATTATATAAACATTGAATGTTTGCTGGGCAGATTTGAGGAAAACCATTTGCTTTTAGAATTTTAAAGATCCTTGTGCAGATAGAAGGCAACTTAAACCATACCTAATTTTAGTATGTAATGATAGCCAATTTGCTCAGTGGTGAAGTGAAACTTTGCAGTGATAAAACAGTACAAATGTGCAGTGATGAGTTATCTGTAGAAAGCTCTTTTTAGTAGTGGGAGTGGTCGAATTTTTAGAATTTCAAAATTGGTATGCAAAATTTTCCTCCTGAGGATACCCCTGGAGCCCCTATAACTTTCCCTCTCAGTCAATATGTGTAGTGATGAAAAATTCTAAACTTAATTTAACCACGAAATTTTCGTATATTTGTTATGAGCGATTTAATTCAAAATTTTGCAAAAATTATTCTCAAAAAGTGTATTCAAAGTTATTTTTAGTGTAGGAGTGAAGGGTGTTTGTTGAGTAATGAGAACTACATATCTGGTTTCGTTGATTGGAAGTCAGTAGTTTTGATGAAACTATTATTGCAAATTTCATAATTATTATTTACAATTGGAATATCTTGTGGGAACGCAGCTTACAGATAAACTTCAGTGCGAAAACGGCGATGAAAAATAACAAGATCGAGAACAAGCAGTGATTACAAAATAAAACTTCGATTCCTTGCGACATAGTTGACTTTATCCATATGATAAATTAAGTAAGCAGCATGAGAATGATTTAAACATTACACCCCCCCTCCGTATAAAAGCCCTTGTGTTTTTTGCCCCGGGGAAAAAAGCGTCGAAATTTTTTCCTCGGACTGTTTCAATGTTTCTCCGGCAAAAACTGCTTCCCCGCCAGAAAGCTGGAGAAAACTGGCCATCCCCGGCCAAGAGAAAGCATACCACAATGTATAGAAAAGGTTTTACCACGCTACTGGGTAACTTAGACGGGGGTTGAACATTATTTCAACATAAACCTTCAATGGCATCATAGTTAGTCAAATTTGTTTCTTTTTATAATCACTTTTTATAATCTTTCTCGATCATGCTATTTTTTATCTCTTCTCGTACTGAAGTTCATGTGTAAATAAAGACCTTTTTTTTACCAAAGAAATTTGATTGTGCAGTTGTGTATCTTGCATGTATACAGATTTTAACAAAGTCATCTACTCTTATAGATTTTGTCGAAAGACAGCGTAACAGTTGCTGTGGATGCTGTTGTTTATTTCCGGGTTTCAAATCCGATTTTTTCTGTTGTGAATGTGGAAGACGCAACTCGATCAACGAAACTTCTTGCACAAACGACACTGAGGAATATTCTTGGCACCAAGAGTTTGAGTGAAATTTTGATCGAAAGAGATATGATCAGTGCTTCTATACAGGTAGATATATAAGTTATTAATAATGTAATTAATCAAAATTAATGCAACTATATTCGTGAGTTGCTTTTGAACCATCTATAGCAATAGCAATATAATATTCCCCTAAAGATGGCGGAAGGGGTATTATGACCAAAATGCAATGGGCTTGATTATCGAACAGCAATAGAATTAGCTGCTGTTTTGATAATAGAACGCATTGCATCTTGGTCATCGCATTACCCTTCGGCCATCTTTAGTTGAATTGTCTATTCTCTTGTAACTTATTTTACAAAAATGCACAATCCATGCATACACGTGGACATTTTGTTAAGAAGGACACAAAATGTTTGTTTCTTATGTATGTTTGTATGTATTTTTATGCCACTGAATTAAAAGTTTACAATTGGTTAAAAAAACAACAGATAATATATTACTGGCCTGAATGATTTAATTTCAATAGTTAAAATTACATTTAAATTTATTACAAAACCATGTACCCCTAAACTAGAGTGGCAGGGATAGCAATAAAAGATCGAAAGACCTTGATTTCTTAGTGGTCTCCTTATGGGTTTGTGGTTGAAAAAATGCGTTCATCTTCGGTTTTCTGTTGGATTTGTTCTTAGTAAAGACTTGAAAGCGATCGTTTTTTTTTTTGTAGTGCTCACTTTGGACATGAACTAACTCCTGAATTACTTGATGCACTTTCCTTTGAATTTAATTGGCGAGAAATGCAAATTAAAAGTTAAATTTTTACCAAAAGTCGAAATATAGGAAGCTGCCTTGCCAGGATGATTGCTAATCAATATTGAAAGGATTTTGAATGGATTCTAGCTGCATATATGTCGAAAATTCACAAGAAATTTCTATATAATTATTTTGTTACCTCTTGCTGTTGTGTGTTTTTATTGTATGGGGTTATGTTCGAGATATCTTATTTTTGATTTTATAAAACCACTGCCTAAAATGCAAAATATTTTTGTTTTTAGCATGTACTCGATGAAGCAACGGATCCGTGGGGAGTTAAGGTGGAACGTGTTGAAGTGTAAGTATTTCTAAACAAGACTTTATGCCCGCACAATTTCATATTTTTCTGGCTAGCTTCTTTGACAAGAAACTCCATGTAAACAACTCAGATTCATTGATTCACAGGGAGCTCAGATTTAATAATATTTTATATGAATCGTTAATATTTGTTTGTTTGTTTTCTTGTTGTCTCTTTTTTTGATACAAGAAACAAGGGTGACAGATGTTCGTAGGAACTTTTTTTCATTGATTCTATTCTTATAGCTGTTGTTTGAAAATGATTAGTTTTTTGAAAGTTTCATTAACTTTAGTGTGTTTAGAAACAGTTTTAAGAGATTCAGGGTGTTCGTTCCAAAGAAATGCACCTTTTAAAAGTATCATTGCATTACCCCCATTTTCTATTTAATTGAGTGATTATGTCGTTAGTTATTTGATATGTCTTATGCGTTGGTATGTCAATAAAAGTTTTCAAAAACAGTTTATTCTTGTTAAAATATGCTTATTTAATACTGTTAGAATTCAATTCAGGCAAAAAACGAAAATATTTTAACTTATTAAATAGCACAAAGCCTTTATAAGCTTATGCTATCATTAGAGTGTGATTTTGTTAACTTTTATACATTTACATATATTTATATATTTTATACTTTTAATGTAATAATGCAAAAAATATAATAAAGCTTATAATTATGGCACGTATATAATTGTATATTAAAAATCCAATTACATTGTGCTTGTTTAGGAAAGATGTTCGATTGCCACAACAGCTACAACGTGCCATGGCTGCTGAAGCTGAAGCATCTCGAGAAGCCCGTGCAAAGGTAAATAATTAAAATGTTTCTTTAAAAATAAATGTTTAAAACTCAACTTGAAGATGCATTTTTGGTAGTAGTAAGGGCGTGGTCTATTCGATCTCCTAAACCTTCTAAATCCTGAAGACAGTTTGTTTCCGAGAAACCGAGTCCAAACGTCAAGAACAAGAATTCTGAAAATCCAAAATTTTATCTTGAAACTAAAGTTGGCGTGTCTCCTAGCGACAGTGGCAAGTTTCCTGGCAATTTTGAATTTGGAGAAGGTTTTGGAGAACTTTCAAACCGAGAATACACGAATTCCGAATTCGAACACGAATTGAATTTGGAGAAGGTTTTGGAGAACTTTCAAACCGAGAAAACACGAATTCCGAGAATAGAAGGCTACCGTAAAAATAATTTGCTTTACAGAATAAGGGTTAGTTAGTTTCAAAGTAAGCTTGAGCTAGGAAGTTATAAACAACAACAATAACAGCAACAACAACAAGGTATTTTGCTTTTCAGAAATGGCCACTCGTTTTCGATCTGAGGATACTTGCGACGAAGCAGATACTGAAAATAAATTGACAGGAACGATGCAAAAAGACGATAAATTTTGCAAAATGTTATGGCTAATATTTCACCCTATTATACAGGGCTTCTTCAGAGCAAAAAAATAGCAATATATTAGTTTTAAAAGGAACTAAAATAGACCAGCATTGGTGTAATAAATTGTAAATAAATTGATGTTCTTTAAAAATAAATGTTTCAAAGTCCGATTCTATGATGTGTTGATTGCAAAATATGTTTTAATCTGTGTGTCCTTCATGATTATGGTGTATTTACTCATATCGGTGAATTGCTAGATAAAATTTGTAATATTTGAACAGGCTAGGCTGCTTGGAAAAAATTTAAATGTTAATTTTTTCACGCCCGGATTTTTTTCTGCTAAACAGACAAATCCGATGCAAGTTTTAATTTTCAGGAGGTAACACATGCAAATCAACTTAATTTATATGATAAACGTACGTCGAAATATCTGAAATATCTGCATTTACCTCCTAAAAATATGACGTTTTACGTTGTTTGTCAATAGGCCATATGGCCTTTCCCGGGGTGAAAGAGTTAACAATAATAATATTGTGCATATACAATAATAGTGACAATGTATTGTATATATTATTACTTGTAGACAAGAGCATATTTTATAACAATAGTGAAATAGCCATGTTTTGATTTTCTGCTTGAGAAAATTCGCTTTGTCTTCGATGGCTAATCGCTTTGAAATTGGCGTGTCAATTTCACTATTATGACAAGATCTGCTCTTGTTCTATTCGCATACTAATATCACTAATTATATATGCACATTTGATATCTGTTATCTCGAACTCTTACGGGAAATTGTAATCTGTTCGAGAAAGAGGAATTCTCGAATGAACGGGCAGTACTTCATAAGAAAGCCCAGTAAGAAGAAGTGAAAATATGTTCGAAATAGTGAATGCTCGAGAAAACTTGCAGTCGAGATAGCGGATATGAGATGTGAGCTGCATACTAATAATTCTACCAAATATACTACCAATTATTTCTACTAATTGTACTAACGTTTCAATGCATCTACTTGTGATGAGATATAATCAAAAGCTGTGCACTCTGGCATAAATACCGTTAAATGTAATTTTAAATCAGCAACTGTAAGGTTTTAACCTGTAACTTGTAAACAAAGACAACTACAAAACACTGGTTTTGAAAATAAGTAAACATTGACAAGCATTGGTTTTTGTTGTTGAACAATTGCATGACTATAGTTTGTGTTATACTCAGCATCTCATCTAAATGAGATAGATACTTAGATACTGTTGATACTTTTTCAGGTTATTGCCGCAGAGGGAGAAATGAATGCTGCTCGGGCATTGAAAGAAGCTTCAGACGTGATTACCGAATCGCCAACTGCATTGCAGCTTCGTTATCTGCAAACTTTGCAAGCGATTTCAGCTGAGAAGAACTCCACCATTATTTTCCCTTTGCCCATCGACATGATCCAGAAGGCCGCCAACAAATTGTGAAAGGAACGCAAGAATGAGAGAAATTATGATTCGGTAACATTAATAATACCTGATACTTCTTATCTCATTGCTAATTAATGACTTGTAAGCTAGTGAATATATTCTTCATTGTTCATTATGAACTTTGCACATGTTTAAATATTTATTTTTTATTCATTTCTTAATTTAGCACCCATATGTTATTCACCTTTCAGCTGGATTGTAAGACTGTGTTCAAAAATGCTATAAATATGATTTCATTAGAAATCAATAACTTTGCCATAATTTTGATAAGATGTCGAAAAGCAGTACAGAAATATTCGTGGTTTTAAGAAACCAAAAACAGATTAAATTTCTGAAATTACCGCATCTGTTTTGAATTACAACCAACCTATTTTAAAACTACAGATTTGTTTTGAAGTAACTGTTATTCTGAAATCGTTTCAAGAAATCAGATTTTCTAAAATTGTTTTTTTGGTTTTACTTGGCCTACAGTATATAAAACAAAACTAACATTAGTCCACAGTTGATTTGACTTAATTTATTCACGGAGAAAAGAAGTTAGTTTGTTTGAAAAGAAGCATTTGGTAAACTCTGAGAAAACTGGATAAACTTTGAGACTACACCGGTTTCAATTCGGAGCAAAACGTTAGAGGGGTAAGACAATAATATGACGAGGAAAATGTTTTTACCACAAACACTGGAAAAGTTTTTAAGTTTTGATAAAACATAAGTTAAGCATGTCAGTCAGTAAATTATTGTCAAAAGTGAATTTAGACTTAAAGGCCGAAGTGAAGACGTCCATTCTCTAAGTTTCCACGATTTTCTTCATGAATAAGTTTAAATAAATTTTACCTGCCAAACTTAGAGTGAAGACCATGGTCGGTTTATCATTATATCATTGGTTATTAGGCTTTTTTTTGGACACTTTCTTCTGAAGCAGTGCAATATTTTTGTTTGCTCACTAAAGTGGTATTATAAATAAACTAGGGCATAAAATGATTGATATAGTGATTGATTCATTAGTATATATTTAAAATATATAGCGGATGTCAACTGTATATGATTTTGTTCTTACACTTACTATGTGCCGGGCGCCCCAAAAAAATTGTAACACGTTTGATCAAGGCTAGTGGTGCCCAGGGGAGGCAGTACCACCTGGCTTGGGTAAGGGGGCGTGTCCTTTTTTGTGGGTTAAATATTAGTAAATAGCATAGAAAAGTTGATAAAAAGATGTTTAAGACAGCGAAATTTCATCATAACATGCGCCATACTATTATATTTTTGAGATTGTATTTTCATTCCATTATATTTTGTGTCAGCTCAAGATTTCCTGGGACACGCCCCATATTCAAGGTAGATGGTAGATGGCCTATTTCAAACATCACACGTGTGTGGAGTCAAATTCAATTGATTCGTCACAAATTGAGTCTATCACAAACACGACTAGACTTGCCCCAAGTCTATCTCTTTTTTAATCCGAGAAAAAGGAGTGAACAAACTGAGAAACTAACAGCTCCTTTTCTTGGATTAGAAAAGAGATAGACTTGGGGTAAATCTAAAACACGACCAAAGTTCATCTAGGATTCAAATGTTGTGTTGGTAACCGGAGTCAACTAGGGCCCAACATTATAGGATTTAATTGATATCAATACACCACTTTAACGAAAGTCCGCCATTTTGGGAATTTTTCAGAAGTTCAAGATAGTAATTTTTTGACTTGAGATTCGGATTGGGAATGAAAAAGTTAGTCAATCTATGAATTTTCATTATTTTTTCCTAACTACAAATGATTTTATCAGCATTTAAGCCTTGAAAGATTATAAGGGATTTGACCGTAAAATTGTCTTGGGGTAAAAAATTTCACCCCGAGCGTTTTTCACGGTCGAATCCCTTATAATCTTTCTTATAATTTATATATATTCTCAAACTTTAAATTCTTTTAAAAATTCAGTAGCTAATGATAGGTGTTTGAAAATTCACACATTGACTAAGTTGTGTATGCGGAATCTAAATTTGAAGTCAAAAATTTCATTGAGCAAAATTTTGAATAACTCCATAATGGCGCATTTTCGTTAAAGTGGTGTATTGAAAATCTTGCCATAATTCCCCAGGACACATTTTACTTGATTTGAAGGCTACTTAATTAACAATTTTAACAGCTAGTTTATGTAAAATATATAATTTATGTAATTTATGAAATATATATAATTTATGTCCTTTACGCAATTGATAAATAAAAAAATCTTGTTTTCTTGCAGCTGAACCCAAGTTCAACATGCCAGAACAGTGCTTCAGGAAAAGTAAGTCAGATTTTCAAGAAAGTTCGCAGCTATTCGGTTTTGTCGATATTATTATGAAATATGGCATTCTTTACTTAAAAAATAACAACGCTACTTCAGCTTACTGAATATAACCATGATATTATGTCAACATAACATGACTAAACTACAGAATATAAGAATAAATGGTAAATACAACAACAAAACTTTCTCTAACCGTACACGTTTTTTATAAGAAAGATTTTCTTCAAATTCCGCTGTTCAGCAAACCCTGAGATGAACCCCATTAGGACAACTTTATAAAAAAATAATCTTGTTCTGCGTTTCGTAGGTTGAGTGACGTTGAGTTGCTTGTGTATATTGTAGTTTTACATAAATTGTATTCTCGGCTTTGTAATAAGTTAGATGAAATTAATTGTCTACATACTAGCTACAGCCTACAATACTAAGGATTCGTTAAACCAATGAATATTTATAAAATTATTTATTATTAGTAAGAAAGTGTGTATGGATATTGGTTGTCTTATAATCATGAAGCAAATAAAATCATTGCGTTTCTTAAGTTCAAAATTTACAATTCATAATTCATTATTCATAAGACTTTCAGTTTTGATTTCATACGAAGTGGTGTCTTAGGAAAGAAAATATAAAGTAACAAAAGCTATTTGCCATGCTTGTTACACTTGTTTTTTTTATATAAAAAGCTACTCATAAGAAACTGTATTAACCCTTTCTAGAAAATTAAGAAACTCTACTAGAAAGAAGAGTTCAATCTGCAGTTAAGAAATTTTTTTGTTAGGATTTTGCAAAATGTTCATGTATGATGCTAAAAGCATCAAGTTAGTCTGAATGGATACTGTATGGTTATGTTCAGTTCAGGTAAATCATATTACTGTATTGGTTTTTGTTTATGATATGGCTGTTGTTTATAATTGTCTGGGGTCAAGAGGCTTTATTCAGGGTCTCTTGACAAAATATAGTAAATTAAAATTCATTAAGACTACAAAAAAATTTACCGTACAAATTCATTCTGCCCAAAATTAATAAACCCCACTACAAATCCCAAAGCCAAGTTCCTTATAAAAAAAATGAGTGTATTGCAAAAAGGCACTGAGGCAACAATCATTGGCCTAATTATTCTAATCAGCAACATTTCAATATCTCTTTATTTAGGATGTCCAATCTTGGTTCAATAAACTTGGAGAATTATCAAATGAGCTTGCAAAAAAGTGCATAAATTTACCACAAGCCGACAGAGTCGATCTTCTGGAAAAGGATGTTGCTCTTTTGAAGAAAGAATGCAGTGTGAATGCAACAAAATTTGAAAAATTCAAAAAAGACATCGAGACAAAACTTCGTTTGTTGGACAATAAAATTGAGGAAAAATCGAAGAAAGTATCAAAGAAAATAAGCAATGGAGTAATAGAAAAACATGGCGACGATTGTTTTTTGAAATGCATTGATGGAGCATACGCCATTCCCAAGCAAACGTTCAAGTGCAACTCAAGCGCGCTTTGTGATGGAAAATACAAATGTGTGGTGGCTGAGTCATGCAAAGATATTTTAAAATATCAAGCAAATTCTAAAAGTGGCCAGTACAAAATCCTCATTCATGGCGGATCACTTCCTTACGATGTTTTCTGCGATATGACAACAGACACGGGAGGCTGGACACTAGCTGCAGTCATTGCTAATGGTGACAGAAATCATTGGACCTTTGGTGATGCCGATAAAGATTTTGGAGATCTGACGTCATTATGGGAAAACGACGCAACGATAGAGTCTGCAAATTTGGCTGCTGCTTCAAAGACGGCAAAGGATTTCAAGAGCAAAGCATTTTTAAATTTGAGGGGTCATGAACTTCTTATCACTTTTAAAGGTAAGAGAAGGATTCCAAAATTTTTAAATGTGATGCCATTAAAAGAGCACAGGGAATATATGATAATTTTTTATTGCATTCGTTGTTGGTTGATTTATTACGTTTTAAAATAGGCAAGAACAGGGGACCAATCATGTGGCAATCTGCTTGGGATATTATTGAGAAGTATGCTTAGAACAGGTGATTAAATTTCCATGATATGATCGGCTAATTACAGAAGGTAAATGAACTAAAACCTACGGCCCTCCAATTTAAGTGGATAATTTTTCCCATTTTTCAAAATGTCATGTTTTTCAATGGTTTATATAACGCATTGGTTTGGATTTAGGAATGCATTATCTATACGACGCTATAATAGAATCTATCATTTTTTGTTGTTGAGGGGCGTCGTGGCCGGAGGTCAGGGGGCCATGCCATGCCCTCCCTACGAAATTCTTGTCCAAAAATTTGTTACATTTTTGAGACAAAGCACTTTGAGACGAGTAAGGTGTAACGAGTGAATGCTTGCCCTTTCATATCACACAAGCACAAACAAACAATTAGCTGGAGTGGAGCAAGCTAGGATTGTAACTAATGGTAAATAAAGAATTGAAAAGAACATCCCCAGCTTGTTCAAAAATCCAAATTTTTGGCTTCCCCAACCGATTTGTTCTCACAACGTCTCTGTTTAATCTTTTACAGAAATTCAAATTTATTTTGACATTATTAAGCTCCCTTCCTTGTCAATTACGGGGATGACATTGGTTCAAATCTGCATTGGTATGAAGATGATTAGAGGTAGAGCCAGCCCCAGAAAAGTGGGGGTGGACAAAGTAAATAGTCAATTGCCGAGAGGTATCCCCACCATTCTTACACTGTTTTTGGTTAAAAGTAAATACCAACTCGAAAGAAATTGAGTGGACATTTCCAGATGCCGCCCTTTGGCTGATTTTTACATTAAATTTAAATTCTGATTGTTATATCATTAAATTTTTCAGGAAAGAATTATATCCAAAGTGGCAAACGTTGTCTTGGTGGTAAGTCTCTCAAAGAGCTGTTTAATGTATTGCGTTTCAGCTGCGGAGGAAGTTCATACAGCTGTCAATACGGAAAATGCCTCGCAGCAGGTGCGGTTGGCGTTAGTGTATCGTGTAATCACGCTTGCAGCGTCGCTCAATATTATCCAACGGTTGGATCAACGGGAGAACCACTGGCAAACGGTCGAAGACCGACCAGTATTTTGATGAAAACAGGGGAAGGTGACGGAGCGCAAGACGGCAATAAAGACAGAGTTTATATTTCGACGTTTCCATTCAGAGATAATGTTGATTATGTTCCAGGTCTTGGCTCGTTTACGTCTTTGACAGCACGAAAGTCATCTGCAGACATTGGAATACGTCATGATGTCAGCAATGAATCAAAAGATCGCAGTTTATTTTATGGTATTTTTGTTCGCTGAGTACATTCATTTGAAGAATTGCTAGTCTATTGACTATGTTTGAAACGCTTTTCAAATCAGACAATGGCTTTACTTTTAATTTTTCAGTCAGAAGATCCACAATAATAATAAATTAATTTGGCTGAAAGTCTGTTCAATTTAAAGGTTTTTATTTCTGTCGCCGGTTCGTCTGCTTCTGTTCGAATACAAAGCTCTCACCTTTTACTTAAATTCAACCTTGATCAGACGCTACTAATACAATTTTAATTTCAACATAATTTTGATTTCAATTCACTGCAACTATCATACTACCCTGGGTACCAGACTAATTGAAAAGTCTCGTACCCAGGGCACTATTACACATAAGTCAGATACCCCATTTACACGGTATCGGACCACTGTTGATCCGATACAAAAGTATTGCGGATCAGCCTCCCATTTGCAAGACCGCCGATGCAATATCTGATCTGCTATCCGTACCCCTTTCACCCTGCTACGAAAACGCATTCGTTTTGCATTCAGTGCCGTCGGAAGCTGTTCCAAATTGGAGGGGGGCTTATTGTTCTCAAAACAATGGAGAACAAAGGTTGAATTAATTAATTGTTTTAAATCACCGTTGTTCTTGAAGTTATTGGGGGCTACAGCCCCCCAGCCCCCATGCTTCCGACGGTACCGGATTGGAAAATTTTTTTTGTATCTGATCACTTGTGCATGTAAACGCAAGTGATCCGCATCAAGTTGATGCGGATTCTTAACAAGGGTAAAATGAAGATTGGATCATAGTATTGACTATGGTTAGATTGAAACAAGCAAGAGAAACAATAACATGGATAGATTGAGAACTGGAGATCTTGTTTTGTTTCTCATGGAGTGCCGTTTACTCGTCCGTCCATGAAAAAGCTTTTTCTTGCATTTTGGACCTCCTTTATCTTGCCTTTTTGGTGGCATCTTGGAGTTTTTAAAATGAAGGAAGCACGTATAAATAACAGAATCAGTGACGAAATAATTTGAGAGCTGCCTTTTAAATGAACATGTGCTGACATTTTTGGCGCGCAATCTTCATTTTCATTTTTATATCAAAAGACAATACGAGAGCATGCATCCAAGAGGCTGATCCGATATCCTTGTACAAAAGTGATTCAATACAAAAAATTATTGTAATATACAAAATATTATACATCAACTAAAGGGTAAGACGATAATAACAGCAAATACAACGTCGTCACAGGCAACCACTTTAAAATTCTAAATCCCAAACTCCAAACGCATACGATGATGTTAACCCGAAGGAATTTCCCAAAGGCAAATAAATATTTGAATTTTGGTTAATCCCTGATTTGAGCCTGTTATGCATCCCATATTTTTTGAAAGGCTAATTATACCACACTTCATTTTGATCTTTTTAGCAAGGTTTTTTATAATCACTGATAATGAAAAAAATATGGGATGTACAGCAGGCTCAAGTATAATGTCATATGGACCCCTGCATTTTGTAATTAAACGGTTAATACCTTTTGTTATATGTATGTCTATTTTAAGCTCTTTTCTTAAAAACACAAATGCTCTTAAAATCGATGCTGTGGATGATGAGATTAGAATATTTATATGATATTTCCCTGTCAAGTTTCTTTAAATTGTTTTGCAAGGCAGTGAAAGTGGATATCCTGAAAAATATTTTAACAATATTAAAACTTAATTTAAAAAATCATTAATTTCAAAGTAAATAAATTTAATAATTACATATCAAAAGCAAAAATTAGATCTCATGCAAACCTGTATAAAATTGCTGTTTATAAAAAATATATTCCAACCATGAAAAAGAATAAATGGTGTTTTAATAAGAATATAAATAAAAACCAGTCACCTTTTCTTAGAAAAAACATCCAATTGAAGATTTGTGATGGGTACCAATCCAAATTGTTTCTATCCCATTGATTTGCACCATTATTTACAGATGTTTTCGATTTTCATAGCAATTCAGATAAAATTGCAAACGTATTTTTGACTATACACACATTTTGTATTAGAAGCTTAGGCCTGGGCTCAGTAGCCAGTATTTAACTTTTAGGGAATATTTGCTTTGCTAACAAAAAGTTAATGCTCTCAAAATTAACTTAGCTTTCCTAAAAGGGTTTCCACTCCAAGTTGCCTTTGTAAGTTTCAAAAGTTTCAGGAGAACTCAAACTTAGAAATAATTTGAAGCTGCAAATTACAAAAGTGTCTTATCGTTTTTGAAAAATTTTGCTTAGGCCTACAGTTTCTTATAAGCGGTTTCTTATGAAACAAAATGCGTGTGTATACTATTCCATAAATATCTTATGATTCGTAGCTCCAACCATGACAAAGCTTTCCACAAGAGAATACTGTGATGCCAGTGTAGTCAGATGTACATTCAAGGACAAATATTTCATTACTCGAGAGCAATTGAATGGAAATCCAGAGAAGTTTGAGTGAACGCCTTACTCCAGTTTGAAGCACTAATTCTGAAATATATTGAATCCAATACATTGAACTTCCAAATGAAATTATCACTCATTGTTCCGGTCGCTGTACTGAATGTCTCTCGGATCGGTTTAGGTTCTCCGATGAGAAATATTTGTACATTTGCACGACTATGAACCAATTCTTTGTTAGATTCTTTACAGAAAAGGCACACGGTTAGCGTGATTTCGTAGAGTCCAGATTTTCCAAAGCAGATGTAGATTTCATCTTTTACTGTAAAATCATGTGACGTGAATGTATGTTTTCCTGAAGATTTCCACTGAATTCGTTGTTCTGTCGAGAGAAGAATTTCTTAAAAATAATTTGTGGCTCAAAATCCGTGAGAGTAGAAGCTAAAATTGTGGGCAAGACAAAAAGACGTCAAAAGGACTATCTTTGAGCTTGGGATATTCTTTTTAAATATTCTTTCTTTGAAATTGGTTCATACTCAGGTATACTATAAATGTTAAAATGATAATACAGTTAATTAAATCCAAATAGATAATAGACTTGCTCCAAGTCTAATTCTTTAGTAAAAACAGCAATACAGTTAAACAGGAAAAGCAACATTTCAACAAGCTGCACACTGGCTCCAAGTCCATTTCGTTTCGTTAATCAGTAAAAAAATATGTAACTGCGGAGGAGAGGCCTCAGGAAAATAAGAATTATCTTTGGGATATTCTTCAGACATCTTCAGACAAGAAACTCCAAAAGTTTTTCCTTCAGACATCGTTTTTAGTACAACTTTAGTTTTGTAGCCTCGCAGATTTAAAGCTATAGCCCTGCAAATGAAGATTTTTCGTGGTCACCCAGTAGACATTATGTAAAAGTTGTGTCAATGAATTTTCAAATGAAGTCGTAGTTATAAAGGTCATCCATCATACATACCAAGATCTGTCTGATCCAACTTCGGAATCAGATGTGCATAGATAACATTTCGAGCATTCTTTTTACCTACAAAGAATACAATTTTCGAAATATTAAATTCTAAAAAACGTTTGGGTAAAATCTGTGTTTTGCCTGCGGAAAATTACACAGAAGACCATATTTGAAAACTACGTCAAAGTCACAGGTTATAGGACACCACAAAATTTTGTTTGCACATTTTTTATAAGAAATCCTGGAACACCTGGCTTCCGTGGCCTTTCAGCCATGATTAGGGTTAGGGTTGATCTTACTTCTGGGCTGATTTTTAAAAACTTTCAATGAGACGATTTAAATTGAATTGCATGCAAATCCGCATATTATACCTTCAATGAGGCCATGCAAAATTGAATTCCATTCAAAATTGCATACTGACCATATTACATCGTCCTCGTTAAGAGAGGGGGGGGGCACAGTTGCCACGTATAACAGTGAAATATGTACCCTTTTCAGTAAAAAAAAAATGGAAAAATCTGGTACCCAGGATATGAAATCTCGGGGTTCTACCACTGGGTGCTACTTACACTCAAAGACCACTAGGACATGCGAAAAATGATAGAACACAAAATTCAACCTGTTGTGATGATAGAACACAATATGAGATCCTTCAAAATCGTATGTGTAAAATCGCTCTTGGAGTGCATTCAAAAGCTTGTAATATTGCAGCGACAGGAGAATTAGGAGTCTATCCACTAATCATGACAATATGCAAAAGCAGGGGGTAGATCCAGAGAAAAGGTACCAAACTGTTGATAGCTATTTTGGTTATATCTATATCAACGATTATGAAACAATACTGTTTCTCATTCATTCATTTATTTTATTTATTTTTATTTTATTTTTACGTTTTTACTAATATAGCATCCGTAATATCCGGCATATGTCGTATACATCTATATGTAATCCATATAGTTCATGTAGGTAAGGTATATTCCGTATACATCTATATGTAATCCGTATAGTTCATGTAGGTAAGGTATATTCCGTATACATCTATATGTAATCCGTATAGTTCATGTAGGTAAGGTATATTC
>JAYJMH010031245.1:0-17027 GCA_036873815.1 Phacellophora camtschatica
TCTATATATACAAACAACGTCTTTTATTTCATTTATCTTGAAAATGATGTTAAGATGACATCGAAACGTCGCTCATTGTTATCGTTAATATTTATGTTAACAAACAATCTTAAAAACAGTTAAGCTTACCTGCCTGAAATTTGTTTAAATTATCTTTGTTGCTTCCTTCCTAAAAATGTTTAAATTATCTTTGTTGCTTCCTTTGTTGCTTCCTTCAGACCTGTTGTGTTGTTTGTTTTCACTGAGTTCGTGTCACATGATGAATTTTTGGAAACCTATTAGTATTTGGAAGTATTCTCTTTAGTTTAAATCAAATTTTATCATTATTCATTCCTAAAGGCATATGGGCATGGCAGGAGCAAAACCATAACATGCATATTTGTACAATAGAGACTTTCTCCAGATATTAGTCATTGTGAATACAACTGCAGCAAAAATAAACCCAACTCGGCTCGGATCTTGATCCACAAATGCTGTACACCCCGCTGCCCTGGTGCCTTGAGTTAAAAGCAATTTGTTGTCATTGTAGTACTACACATTTTTTTTTATAAGAAACTTGTTGGTGAAACCCATGAAAATTTAAGAAACTTTTACTAGTGAATGAAAAATTGCTAAGAAACTTTTGAAATGTTCAGGAAAGATTACATAGTGTTTAATGATTTAATGAAATGGACATGGTGCTAGATGATTGAAGACTTCATCATGTACAATGTATACCTACCCAGTTTTTGTAATATTTATTTTGAAAAAAAAGTAAAACAAAGGACTTTTTTCATATTCTATCCAAGAAACTTTTTAAAAAAATTTTATTTGTGAAAACTGGTCTAAAGTGGTCCAAAAGTAAAAGACTTTCACTAGTGGAGCCGTAGCCAGGTTTCTTAAAAAAAAATGTGTAAATAGCCAAAATCTACTAAGTACAAGTTTTTTAGAACACAGCTAGCTAGCTTCGGCTTCAGCATGGAATTGTTCTTAATTATTGACTAATCTTTACGAACTTGCTGCCCCCACCTTTCTCAGGAACATTTAAAAGTGTATTTCAGGTTGAGCACAAAACGTTTAGGAGCTGCTTATATGTTGGCTGACCCAGTTAACACAAAATTGCAGGCCTGCCTGGGTTAACCAAACCATACAGTATTGTCTGTCATAAGTTTGTCAGCACGCCAGAGACAATGCCTTATTGTTTTCTAATTAAACCTACCTTGGCAAGGTAGGCCAACTTGCCTAATATAAACATCTCATTAGTAATGCACAGGGCAGAGTTGGTAGCAGGGGAGCCATTTTTTACATTACCCTGAGTATCCAAGATTTTGACCAAATTTCCATTTAGGAAAACCAAATTTCCTTTTGCTCCCCCACCATTGTTTATGTTATTTGCTTTCCAATTCAATTCAGAATAGCACAGGAGTTGCCTATAGTTAGAAGGGAAAATAGCAGTGGTATAGGGGAACAAGGAGCCTTGGGGAACATCTCCCACATTTATCATAAACCTGAATGAGTTCCATTCAATGTGTGCACCTCTAAGTAAGGTACTCTGGCCAATAACTAGAAGCCTACAGCTAAAATGGCACATTTACACCCCCATGCCACCCCCATGGCTCCTCTGATTGGCATCTCCATTACTATACTGCTCATCATGATTTGCTCTCAATCTACCTACATGGACCATGTATAAAATAAGTTTATTATTCTTATTTGCAGGTATTGCAGAGGCTTCTTCGGAAATTGATGTGAAGGAACATGTTTCTCTTTTTGCTTTTCCTCTCTTGAATCTGGAGGATGCAGTGAAACAGAAGTGCCACCAGTGCATCAAAACTCCAAGGTATATATACAGTATATATATGTTATTATTTATTATGCATTAACAGTGATTGTTTTACCTTTTGTCAGTCTGCTGTTTTTTACATAAGAGATATTTTACATAAGGGATCTGTGACATAGATACTGTGGGATTTGACTTGTGTTTTTAGTTATATTTTGCAAAGGATTTGAATGGTTATTATCTTATATTTTGTAAAATTGGTTGATCATGTGCAGGCTCAAAAATAATAGAAACAAAAATAATCCCCTGTAAACATTTTTACTGCACTATATATATCTTGAATTTTTCTAATTTTTAGACCCAAAGATAAAAGTAATGGTAAGTCTACTTTTCTCATTTTAACTTCATTTTTTTTGTGTTTAAGATTGAAAATAATTTTGAAAGTTGTACTTATATATATATTTACATCAAGTTTCTTTTTTTTAATAAACTTTTTTTTGCAAAATTTGATTAAGTTTTTTGGAAAAATTAACAAAGTGATTGTTTTGATTTAATCATTTTTTAGTTACATTAGTTTTATAATATCAAAATGATTTAAATTGATTCAGATGTAATTGTATCCTAGTATGATTATTATCTAAAAAGCAAGAGTGTGTGTTTTTTAGTGCTTAACTTGATTATCTTGAGCAAAAATGTTTCCAAAAAGTTTGGAACCTATTTTGAATCATTAAAATTTGCAGTCAAACGCTGGCACACAGTGTTATTTATTGTCCACAACTTTTTCATGTTAGTTTATAAAATCAAATGCTTTGCTTATTTTTGTTTTTGCACTGTTTTTACATTTTATTTGATATTTTGATGTGTATTTGGTGACCCTAAAAATGCCCCCATGTTTGCAAATTGTTATAGATGAGCTTTCGTTTTGATAATTCAGTTTTTGCTTGAATTTGATATAAGAGGCTTCAGTTTATAGTTTGATACCTTGTTTGCAAAAATCCACACAATAGTAACTGAGTTATACTCATACCAAAAATAAATAGATTTCTGCATGCCCCTACATTTATGGCTTTGAGAAGGCCATTAATGTTGGCTTTTCTTCAGTATAGCTCAAGTATTAGAATATATTTTGGCAAGCAAGTCATCAAAGTTTAAGTTGAAGCCTCTTACATTAACGTCAAGCAAAACAAAATTATTAAAACTAAAGCTTCTTCATAGCAGCTTTGCAATTGCCAGAGCAGTTTTTGGGCCACTCATTATTACGGTAATAATATTGATTGCAGATGATTGTGAAGATGAAGTTGTGCATCACACGAATCCATGGGTTTTAGAGGTTCAGAAATTGTCATTTGACAGAAACATGCACAAATCAGTTGGAACAAGTATCTTTTCATCTCACTTGATTTCTTTATTAAATGTTTTTGTTCATTTTGATTTCATTCATAGTATACAGAAATTACAACATTAAAAGTTATGCCAAGCAAAGCTGCTCAATTACGGAATGAACTTGATCTTTTACTTTATAATTGTTTACTATATGGAATTTACATTCCGTTTCTTTGCATGGAAAGTTTATATTTAATCTATCATAACTTGTATAAAACACATCCGTGTATGAAAAGACGGACCACGTATTTAAAGCTTACGGAAAATAGCTTTTACCATGCATATATAATAAGACTGTTTTTCCATATATAAGACGCACCCCAAAATAAAGCAATTTTCTGGGGGGGGGGGAGTGCATCTTATACATGACAAATAAAGGTAAATATGAGTTTCGTTCATTTTAAATTTAGTCAATTTGTTAAGAAAACCGATTTTTTTGAATAAATTATAAACGAAACTTCTTATTTATGCTAATTTATGCTAATTAACTATGATTATTCATGCTACTTTTGCAACATTAAGGGCTTTGATGGAATAGCTTTTGTAGATATTATTAGCTTCCTTAACTTTGGCTCAGAGTTTATCCTTTTGGAACATATTGGGTTCAAATTCAAAAAACCGTGCATTATTGATATCAAAATGGGAACAAGGCAACATGGGGATGATGCAACTTTGAGAAAAATAAAGGTCTGCAAGGAAAGATGTGACAAGTCTACATCAACCACTCTGGGTGTGAGACTTTGTGGATTGCAGGTTTGTGGCCTGTTCTTACACATTCGGAACATGGAGTTTCCTGAAAATTTCCTTATTTTTTAGCAAAATATTCTCCCAAAAATGGTTAATATTTCCTTCCCGCAATGATGATAATGATTGTATCAAAACCTTCTTTTGCGAATTAAGAAAATTTTAATTTTAAGTTTTTAGCGCTTAAGTGTGGCTCCTGGACGATATCCCAAACTCTAAGTTTGCCCTTTAGACGTCGTTTTTTGAACAGTTTGAGTTGCAAATGGGAATGGTTCTTTTTTATCACCCGGTCTATTGATAGATGTTCTTCTTTTTTTACATTTCGCATTTCTTATTTACATTTATATTAATTTTACAGGTTTACGATCCAAAAAGCTCCTCATACACATATAGAGACAAATACGCAGGGCGAGCCCTTGACACAGATGGATTCAAGGATTGTGTGCGACTATTTCTCAACAATGGACACAGATCTTACATAATAAAGTCAATCATTCAACTACTAGATGATTTGTGTGCAGCTATTGAGCGTCTGGATACATGCAGATTTTTTGGAAGCTCATTGTTGCTTTTGTACGACGGTGCGACTGGGTATGACTGCAAATCACTTGGAAACGATTCAGAACTACATGGCAATAACTGTGAATCATTTACAAATGGTTTAGAATCCCATGAAAGTGATTGTGAATCACTTGCAAATGGTTTAGAATCATATGACAATAATTGTAAATCAGTTAGAAACGATTTAGAATCACATGAAAATGATTGCGAATCACTTGCAAATGGTTTAGAATCACATGATAAGAATTGTGAATCACTTGGGAATAATTTAGAATCGCATGAGAATGGTTGTGAATCACTTGGAAATGAATGCAAATCGACTGTTGACGTACGTATGATTGATTTTGCTCAAATTACATTGTTCGATGAAAGATACGAAGGGCCCGACGAAGGCTATTTGCATGGGTTGAAGTATCTGATGAGAACATTCAAAGAAATTGGGGACGAAATAGAGATTTTGAGGTAAACTTTCATTTTTATAGATAATTTTAAACATTCATCCTAAATTTCGTTATTTTAAACATTTTAGACAATCTTGGCATACTTCGAAATTTTTGGGGCCACTTCGTCTAATGTATTTACCGTAATAATTCGATTAAGCCTTTCTCTTGAATAAGCCCCCCCTCTTAGAGGTGATTTTTTTAATCAGCCCCCCGCTCGAATAAACCCCCCTTTTTCAAAACAGATAATCCTCTTTTTAGATAATTCTCTGCATCTTTTTCAGATAATACTCATGACTTATTATAGATAACACACTCAGGAAAGCTGATTTTTGAATAAGCCTCCCCTATCAAAGGTCGAATTTTGAATAAGCCCCCCCCCTAGGGGCTTAATCTAATTATTACGGTATGTTGTCTTTGTAAGTTGAATTACCAATATAACTCTGAAAATCACTTAATACTTTACGTTGCTACAAAGCTTTGGAATTTTTGGGAAATTATTTTCTGTTATTAATGATGGCTATCCAGATCATAGAATGATTCAGGAAGATGTTTTCCAAATTTTGTTCCGTTGGCATTTTTGAACAAGTAGATTTGTTCGTATGGGCTTTCGAGAATGTTTCCAATGTACACTGGTTTTCGTTGATACATTAGGTGAGGTTCCTCGTCTGCTCTTGTTCTGAATCTCTGAGCATTCATTCGTGATTCTACCACGAAGTAATTGGCTATGTATTGCGCTGCTCGTATCGCGTCTGGGGAGTGATCGATTGATAAGACAGGGTTCCATACGAAGGATATCTTTTCTGGCTGCCATTGAAAACAATAGATAGGGTAATGTTTTGCTGCAATAGAAATGATCATGTTAGAAAACGTATACGTTGAAAGACTTTTAGAAAAAGGACAATGTTCAAGGGTGTTGCGAGAGTGTTTGAATTGGGGGGGGGGGAGGGGGGAGGTATCAAAGAAACTTTGCCAAAACTTTTGAATATTTAATAAGATTCCCGGAAATCCATTTTCTATTGTTTTACCCTTTGCAAATAACCAGTAAAAATGCCAAATTTTTGCCCTAGTTTTTGTTTGAATGTTTTTCTAATTGACTAAAAAATTATAAACAATTGACACAATATATAGGATAATGTTATGCTGCAAAATAATGATAAGAGAAATTTCGCATTGTTTGACACAATAGATAGGGTAATGTTCGAAAAGAAATGATCGTGTCACAAAATGTTTTTCCCTTTAAAGATTTTTGGAACAAGAGATTAGTTCATCAACCGTGAGATTGTTTTATTTTTCACGCATGTAGACTTCAGCGAATATAATATCTTCTGATATTTGTTGTTTTTTTGTGACTTTCATATTATTTTCACTCTTTGCACTAAAAATAGTTCTGTTTGGCAGTCAACATTTTGGTCACATTTTTGTGCCGTCCAAGCAAGGAGGTAGTCGTTGTTGTGTGCTATTTAGAAGGAGTCAAGGCGGACATTTTTCCGACGAAAGGAAATTTTTCAGCAAGTTGTGTGATGATAGTTATAAATTTTGCCCCTTGTGGACCACAAACCCTCCAAGTAAAAATTTTAAATTTTGTTTTGTGGATATTTTGCGAAAATTCTTGCTTTTTCTAGATCAATTTTTCAGAAGTTGGGAATTGTACTGCATATTTTCAGAATTGACATGCAAAAGTAAAAAATTCTCAAATCTTTCTTGGTCGTTTTAAATGAAATAACAATCATAGTCAATAATTATTTTACTTACCTTCAAACGTAGAGACAAATATTGTCCCATTCCTATCTTTATTCGTAGAAATAATTCTGTAAAAGTTCATCAGCTCCGTAGAATTGGTGAAATTTTCGTCCAAGAGAGCTCTAGCGTGCACGTTGAATGTCATTGGTCGTGTTGCGAATGTTTTCCAGATTCCTTTTGCCGCATGCTTCATTAGCCTACTCTTTTTTGCTCCCGGCGTGAAATGAAGTGGCAAGCTCAAATTCATGCTATCTGATGACACAGTGACATCTTTACCAGCCGTAATTTGCGACAATCTTTGAGCACCTCTGTTTATTGCTGCGGTAATTATCATAATTTATGTCAAAAAGATATAGCAATGCATATTCCACTTTCAAAATGAATTCAAGAATTCTCGAAATTTATCAAATTTAGAGATATCGCATAACAACCAAAAAACATGTTGTTATGCAGTGTCTCTAAATTTCTGCTTGTCATGTCGTAAAAGTTATTTTTTAAACTTTGTCGACACAATCCAGCTCTGCTGTCAAAACTGTAATTTCTCAAAGATTTGACGAATTATTATGGTTGGGCATGAGAAACGCCCACACTGTTGTTTATACTCCTCCGCAGACGTAAAATTAAAAAATCCCTCTCCGCAAAAGTGAAAAAATCCTCCTCTGCAGAGGTAAAACATCTTCCTCCGCAAATTTTTTTTTATAACAAAACAGTTGTGTCCGGTATTTCTCATGGATGAAGGTAAATTATCAAACTATAGAAAAACAAATTATCAAACTAAACTCGAATAGGTAAATTATCATACTATAGTGTAACAAAATAATAAATTTAGAAATATGTTGTATTTATTGTTGCAATTTCGAATTATACGCGGTATATACAGATGAAATAGAATCGATGATTTGAATTGAATTTGCTTTACAAGACCATTTCTTATTTGTTTCTGTACACTCAATTTAAGTAGTGCAAGAAAACGAAAGAGCAGTTGCAATTTTTGCTAGTATGGCAGTTTCAAAGTTTAGTAAATGTTTTTATATAAACTCAGATTTAAGCCTTACTTTTTAAAGTCTGATATTTTTTAAACAAAATTGACTCAATAGTCGCCAACTTACACCGAATGATAGCATGGGAATTCGGATACCAAAACAATGGTTGCAGATAATTTCCTACCACATTAATTGAATCATTTCGTTGTCTTCTCTTTGTAATTTTCTTTTTGTTGTTTTGTTGCAATTTACTCTCGAAGCTGCGACGTTGTGCGCGTAATGCATTTGCATTTTCGCATACTTTTTGTCAAAGTTACAGAAATGCAAAGGTTTGAGATTTCTGAGAGCTATTGATGGGTGAGTATTTCACGTTTTAAATCGACAATGAAATTATTACAAATTTTGGATACCACCCGCAATCTATCAAAATTGTATTTAACAACTTAAAATGGTTTTCAACAACAATTAACAATGAAAACGGAATTTTTCGGTTTCCCATCACCCATGCATTCCCATCACCCATATGGGTGGTAGGACACAATAAAAATGCATGGGTGATGAGAAACCACGATTCCTAAAGCCAGTGAACTTACCTAAAACAGGCCAAATAACACCTCTTCTTTTCTGATTAATTGAATAGCGATAAATCATCTCTGATATTTTATTATACCCACTATCCATCACAGCTATGTCTCCTCCAGGGATTATAGCTCCATTGACTTTTTTCAAAATATCATTTACTTGGTTATCTTTTAAATTCTCGGGTATCGCTACCACTCTAGCTCCTGCGCACTCAACAAAACGAACAAACGACGCTGCGATATAACTGCAATTTTCTGCTTGCGGAACTTTTTCTAGAATTTGCCTTCCTGCTACAAATAACGACAGAATTCCAATTGTCGGTCTTTCCATTTTGAAAAGCTTTTTCATATCTTCAATATTTGTTGGATATGTAAGAAATGGATCCTGCCTGCTCATTGTGGAGTGTATAACGTAGAAAGTAAACACGAGGAAACACGTTTTATTCAATATATGCACTTTCAGAGACATTTTTGTGAGCTATTCTTTCTAGTTTTTAATGTCTTTTCTTCGCACTGTAAAGATATTTCTGTTATCTTTCCTTTTAAAACTGTTTCATGAAGGCTTTGTTTGTCGCCTTTTCGCAGAATGATGCAATTTTTAAAGATTGTTTCCTTTGATCGCTTTCATTTTTTAGAAATGCATATTTTGTAGTGTCTATGACATAATCATATTTGAACACTATTAATCCATAGCGGAGCACTCCAACTGTAAAATTTGCGATTTGGTCACTGAACATCAATGTAAATCTTTTTTCGATAATATCTCATTGTGTCTGTACCTGCTATCGTTTTGAGCAAGGTTTAGTAGAGGGGGTCAGTGACTCGGGACCCATGCCTTTCAAAAGATATAAATTACAATAAACACCTTTAGTATTAAATCTTGTTATCAAATGTGAACAGGGAGTGGGACAGGGGCTCAAATTTCCCTTCTCCTCTCAAAATTTTGTGATCTCCATATTTTTTTCTCCCTTCAACCTCTTTTATTGGCCCTTTTTCTGATTTCAAACCTTGCTTTTACCGATTTTTTCCTGAAAGCATCTGAAAGCATACGTTCATTCATAGTTATTTCAAATTTCTCTCTTCTCCCTTCAATTATTTTCTCCCTGCTCTCTTGCTAAATTGTAAGGTTTCTCCCTTCCCTTGTATGATTTTGGGCCATTTTCTCTCCTCCCTTCGTTGTTCAAGCCCCTGTGTGAAGTCGTTTTTATAATTCTCACAATTTCATCTTTAAACAACTTTACCGATTTTCTTAATGCTGCATGATATGGAATTAGGTCGCTGCGATGAGCCAGCTAACATTTTTTGTTGTGTATGATTGCGCACTAAAACTGAAAATAATTAACTTTTCACACATACGTAAAACACATACAAGGAAGAATACAATATTGCAGTTTCATTTTTTCTAATTTTTTTACGAAATTGTAAAAGTTATTTCAACCTCATTACAGATGACAAAGTTTTCTACAAAAGCATGCTTTCCTACAGCAATATGATTTCAGAGAAGTTCTTGAAATGTTTGTTCAGTTCCGTTCAGGCTTCAAATGAAGTGAAATTTTCTCCTATTCTTCTGTAGACATGCTCCAAGTATTTTGTTTCGTAAAATAAAAATAAAAGATATGTCGTTGCGGAGAAAGTATATCCTGCGGAGGCGTTTCGTTAATCAGTAAAATTAAAAGATATAACATTGCGGAGGAAAATATACCCTGTGGAGGTCTCTCCTCCGCAGAATATATTTTCCTCCGCAATAACACATCTTTTATTTTTACAGGTTTACGAAATAGACTTGGAGCAAGTATAATTCTTCTGAGGCACTGACCCTTTTCAGTGTTTTTGAGAAATTTCTGATTAGTTGCTTCTTAACTCCAGAGCCTTACTGTATTCAAGGCGGTACAGTAAGAACCGGCCAAAAAGAAACTGGTTTTCGAAAATCAGCCTGTATGTTGCCTGTAGGCTGATGAATGCTGCTAATAATATGAAAGAAAGTCACACCAATACTCCTCTGTTGCCTAAAAGGATTTCGATTATTAAAATTAACTGTTTAAATCAATCTTTAAAATTAAGTTTTAAATTCTTGCCAAAAATCATCAAAATCAGCAATAATCAGCAAAAATCAAAAAGTTTTGCCTATGGTTTCTTATCAGTCAGTTTTTTTAAGTATCGCACGTTTGCATTGCTTCACATTGTCATATCTAGAATACATATATCTGGTCAAAAGGCGTTTTACTTTTTGTTACAAAACCAGTAAAAGTTGGCTTATCTTTGTCAATTACCCATTCAAGTTCTTTTTCATACGAACCAAAACTGTGTCCATTTTTTCTTGCTTCGTTTACGAAAAAATTTGCAAAATATTGGCCTAATCTAACTGCATCCCAGCTATGTCTTGTCTCTTTTTCTGGGTGCCATTCAAACGCTGCTTTCTCTGGGTGCCACTGCAGTCCAAAGAAGGGGTATTTCACGCCTGTTGAAATTAAATGAAATGTAATGATATCAGAAGAGACAAAATTTTTTTTGCTTTTAACGGCAAGAAAAATAGGTGCTATTTTAGATCTTCCAATTCTTCTAAATTCTGAAAACGGTAGGTTTCCAATAAACCGAATGCAAAGGTTCACAAGAACACGAATTCTGAAAATTCAAATTGTTATCTTGAAACTATCGTTCCCAGGCCCCAAATGTTGGCGTGTCTCCTAGCGACAGTGAAAAGTTTCTAGGCAACTTTGAATTCTTGAAAAGCTGCTTTTAAGAGCAGAAGGTTTTGGAGAGTTCCAAACCTACCGTTTTCAAAAGATTGACTCACGAGAAAACGAATTCCGAAAAAAGCAGGCTACCCAAAAAAGAATTGGATTTAAAGAACGTGCCCTTATAAATCAGCTGTAAAACTACCAATATTCTAAGACGTATCGTTCGTTTCTAACTAAATTTGCCCTTTTAACCAAGGCTTAAAAAGCAGTATTGTAATTATAACAGTATTTGTTTACCGTAATAATTCGGATAAGCCCCTCTCGAATAGGCCCTCCCCCTATTTTGTCAAAATAGAACATACTCTTTTTAGATAATACTCTGCATTTTTTTAGATAATAATCATGCTTTTTGTTAGATAATACTCTCAGGGAAACTGACTTTCGAATAAGCCCCCTGGGGCTAAATCGAATTATTACGGTATACTGTTACTGGTAGGTTATCCTTGTGTTAAAATATTCGGATGTCAAATATGATTTTAGATTTTCGTCATTAAGCAACAAAGGAAATTTTTTAATGTGGGTCTTTTGCGATGTTTTTTAATATTTATTTGCATTTTTGTTCCACATTTTAAAATAGTTATATTTTTCTTACTTTCAAGAGCTGATACGAATTTTTTTCCATTCACATCTTCAGAAATTCCAACCACTTTGTAATTATCTTTTAAATCTTTATTACTTTCTATTTCACTTGGATAAAGTCCATATTTATGATAATGAGCCGTTATGTTTTTTATCTCCATCACTTCCTTCAGATCATCTGCCAAATTTTTAAACATTTTGCTAATTTTGTAATCTTTTGGTATTTTCATTGGCAAGCTGACGTTTTTTGCTTCAAACTCTTTCAAAATATTCACCGTTCCTGCTGTCAATACGGGCAGTGCTTGAAACCCACGGCATATACCGAAAATTGGAAAATGCACTCCTTTTTCGTTAATTTGTATGGCTTTCTCGTATATCTTTTTGGATATTTCGTAATATTTCGAGTCGATCAAATTGATTTCTCCTCCAGGAAGCATTACTCCGTTGACTCTGTCAAGTATGAAATTAAGCTTCTTCTCAGGCTCATCAACAATGGGTACAACCCTTCCTCCAGCAGATTGAATATATTTAACATAAGAAGCACCTATATATGATTTTCCATTAAGCTTTGGTTTCTCTTTCAATAAAATCTGATCTGTGATTTTCATTGCCAGCATTCCTATTATGGGCCTATCTATGTATTGATTGTGTGCTGCATAGGCAGTGGCAGCGAGAATTATTGCAACATGTAAATTCATTGCAATCATTTTGAAACAAAACCCAATGTTTACTTTTTAACACTAATTCACATTCTTATATTTCACAATTTCACATTATTCGTGCCTTTCCTTTTTTTCGTTTATCCTTTGCCGTTTTAGTTTCCCGGGGGTACGGAATTATTTTGGTTTTGGGTAATGTTATAAAATCGTTGAATGCGAATTTTCATTGGAAAGCTCGTTAGAAACTCAATCAGTGTGTATTCCTTTGGTGTATTGAAACCAATGATCCGTGAAAGAATATGTGCACCCATTATGCTTAAACTGATCGGAACTGGTAGTTTAACGTTGAATTCAGTAAGAGACTATGCACCGGGTGACCCACAAAAACTATTTCCATTTGCAGGATTGTAGCTAGAAATACGTGAGACTACAAATCTCTAATTGTGCACGAAACAACGTTTGAAGGGCAAACTTTGAATTTGGGATATCATCCAGTCACCTGCCACCATGTGTATATCTCAGATACTTGAAATTAAAATTGCTCTAATCCGTGAGCTATCGAGGTAGTTTAAAGAAACATCATTTATTTTAAGTTCATGTTTTGGCAGACAACCAACATGCGTGCTTTAGTCGCGTCTTTCGTGTTCAAAATTTCTCACTGATCAAACTCTAGACTCGATAATAGGAGCAAAAAGGGCGTTTTACATTCAAAACATAGACTGGAAATGAATGGCGTTCTTTTAAATGTCCTTGAAAGCTCACCAATGAGAGCAACTTTAATTTCAAGTTTTGGACAGATAAACATGATCGCAGATGACTGGATGATATCCAAAACTCTAAGCTTGCCTTCCAAACGTTGTTTTGAGTATAATTTGGGATTTGTAGTCTCACAGATTTCGAGCTACAGTCCTGCAAACGGAGATAGTTTTTTGTGTCACCCGGTATACATAATAAGTATATACCGACAAAGAGAATTCTCTCAAGCAGAAAATCAAAACAAATAAAGCCATGTTTTGATTTTCTGCTTCAGAGAATTCGCTTCGTCTTGAATGACTAATCGTTTTGAAATTGCCGTGTCGATTTCACTATCTGCCCTTGTTTTTGATTTCATAAAAACACAAAATCGCGAGCAATTTTTCAAGAGATTGAGTAAAAGGCAGCTGAATAAATGACTTTTTGTGATTTAGTAAGCTCTTTTTAAATATATTCCTAGAGAAAGTTTTTTTGTGTGATTTCATGAGAATCAAAAAGCAAGCCAATAAAATTGCTATTCCTATGGGGAGCAAATCGTGGACTGGAATCAATCGTGGACATCCTAAGGCTTTCTCGTTGCTGACCAAACGCTTTCAGCGACCACACCGAAACCAATTTTACTGATAAATTAGCGCTTTATTTCTTAAAATCCCCTGCATACTTTAAATTCTTTGGCTCTTCAAACCGTTGGACTATATTTTTACTGGGTTTTTGCAAATTTATTTGATTTTTTTTATGTAGCACTGGAGACAAAGAAATAATTCCAGTGAGCTTTTAAAAATACTTATTATTGCAAGAAATAATAGTGGTCAACATTTTTAAAAACGCTTGATTGCACCTGGAAAGAGTCTTTGCCACCTTAAAGTAACTTTACGTAACCGCAAGAAAAGCACCGAAGATACGCATATTTTGAAAATTTTGATTTTTATTGATATTTTGAAAAGGCACTTTTCAGGGACAAAAATTTATTTTTTGAAAACTTATTGTTAAATTCAAGCAAGGGTGGAGCCGAATTTTCGCTGACTTACTCATCCATTTTTCCAGTTATTTTGTTACTTTTTCGAAGCTCAGTCGGCCAGATCTCTTTCCAAAGAACCTTCCCTCCCCCCCTCCCCCAATCCTCTGAGCCGAGGTCCGGCCCTAAATTCAAATAAACGTTTAGAGAAGTTTTCAAAAAATATAAAGAATAGAGAGTTTTATATTATTAGCTTGATTCAATATAAGTTCATCTAATAAACTCTGTACAAAATTATAAACATTATCACAAGCCATTTTAATTCGTAATGACGTAATGTTCGTAAAAAGATGGTTCTTAAAACATCCTTGCTTTAATTGCTTGTTACTTCCTGTCTTCTCGTCGCTTTGAGTGCTTGGAAATGTAGAGTATGAATCTTTCGTGGCTTGCAAATATGGTGTGCACCTCCTTCCTGCCTTATGATTTACAGTAAAGGTTTTAAATTATGCTAAAAATAACTCTAAAATCTGCACTTCCAGTGCCTTTTAGAACATATAAATACCATCAAATGGCATTGTACTGTTAATATTAAACGCCGTGTATGTTGGCGGGTACCGATCTATTATGTACTGAATCTCCTCTTCGTACGAAGAAAATCCTTGCTTATTTTTTCTTGATTCATCAATGAAAAAATTAGCAAAATGTTGCCCGATCCGGACTGCTTCAGGTGTGTGTTTGATGTCCAATGTAGGATGCCATTCAAATGCAGGTTTCTCTGGGTGAAACTGCAAACCGTAGAATGGGTAACGAATGCCTAGAAACGAGAAAATGAGCAAATAAATAATAGTAAGGTACTTTGTGGGCTATAATAATACCGAGAGTTGCTGTGAAGGAGCTTACTTTTTCGATATTTCTGCTTCTACCTAAATTTTATAGAAGAAATTTTAATTTAACGTTTGATACCTTGCTTGGACTGGTGGTATTAGCAGTGGGTATTAGAGCACAAATTCTGGATTTGAAATCCCCCAACTTTTGGAATCGTTGAAACGAGACTTCAAGATTTCTATTACTCAAGATCGAATTTGCCATTGTTCTCGAAGTTCGAATTATGATTACGAGGCAGAAATTTATCGAGATTATCGAGAAATTTATCGAATTTATCGAGAAATGGCGGTAAAGGGTGAAGGGGCTCTAGATTTTTTGTCTTTTAATTTTTTCTGAATTATTTTATGTTTTTCTAAAGTAACACCACCTCTTTTTCAGGCTTTTATAAACATAAATCATGCCTTCCATAGCAGTAACGAATGGAGTTCCTTTCTTGTCCAGAGATGTTGCAAGTACTCGATAATCTTGCGCCAGCTTTTTGCTTCGTTTATACCAACTTGGATGGATACCATCATCATGAAAATTTGCAGTCAGTGCTTTTTTCTGCAGGGCTTTTCTCAACGTCTTTGGCATGTCATAAAACATTCTGCTCGTTTCATACTTTTTAGCAAATTTGACAGGAAGACTGATGTTATTTGCTTCAAATTTCGACAAAAAGTGTTGTTTTCTCTCAACAAACACATGCATTGCCTCAAATCCTAAACAAATTCCAAACAACGGAAAATATCCGCCTTCTTCGTTGAGTTTTACCGCCATATCGAACAACTTTTTCCCTGTCTTAAAATACTTTGAGGTCTTTAAATTGGTTCCCCCACCTGGGAAAAGTATTCCATTGATAGATTTAAAAATCTTTGTCAAATTTTGATCATCGAGAGTATCAAAAATCGGAACGACTCTTGCTCCTGCTGATTGCAAGTACTTCACGTAAGATGTTGCAATGTACGTTCTGTTTATGGAGTAAGGGATAAATTTGTGAAGCATCTTATCCGTAATTGCTTGGGATAGAATGCCAATGAGTGGTCGTTCTGGATGTATTGGAATTGTCGCTTGACCATACTGCACTGAAGCGAAGATCGTTATTCCAGTAATGCATAACAGTATTAGGTTGCATGTGTAGCCGCTTGAACAATTATTGTTATTCTTTTTATCCATAATGTATAAATTATTTTTTGAAGCTCTTAGCGTCCTAAGTGGACATCTTTATTTAATGCTTGATTTGTTTCATTGTTGACTCATTTCACGAATCATTTCTCTGCCTACAGGTTGTCATATTATTATTTGTTTTTTGCTCACTGGTCTTTTCACTTGCACGAGTTTACTCTGCACAGTGCACACACATGCATTAATTAACTACTTGATTCTGATTGATTGTTGTGGAATTTATTAATGCAAAAAGGGACAAAAAATCTTTAAAAAATGATTCAAAATTTGGACCTTGATAGTTGATTGCCTGATTGGAATTTTTTTAATTTTTGATAATAATAACTGTTCTTTACGCTAGACTTTCATAAGTCTCACTTTTTATAAATAAGGAAAATGAATTTATACTTGCGAAGAATTTTTCTTGTCCTCATTTTTCATTTGCATTCTCTCTTTCCTGATTTAAAACTTAACTTTAGGGAGCTTCATCTCTTCCATATGGTCAGAGCAACAAACCGAACCGCACATACACATGAAATAGAAGCACTAAAACGATGAGTTTAGAAAATGCAGTGATGGGAATAAAATGCAATAAATTTTAGGTGTCGAGTGGTAATAGTATAAGCAAAAATATTTTATTTAAAAGCGGAAAAACTATCCGTAGCCTTGAATATAAATTTACTATCAGTATCGGGCCTGGCCCTTCATCAGTATTGTATTTAATCAAAGAACGGTTTGTTGTTGATACTATCAAGCTCACTGACAAGAATAATTTACAAGAATTATAGAATACTAATTGATGCTATTATTGCTATTATTTTTTTGCAAATTTATAAAAGAAACTTTGGTAATTCATTTCCAAATAAGGAGATTAGCATCACGTATTTTCAAAATGCTTAATAAGACATATTTCAGCAATTTAACAGTCAAAACGTTAAAAATTGTTAAGCGACAATTTGGTATCTGAAAGAATTCGTTGTCTGTGCCGTGAAATTTGTGTCCTCGTGAAATAAATGTCTTTTGAGGAGCACAAATATAAATTATCTCATCTTCCAATGAGCGGGCCACCTTCATTGCGAGGTTAGATATATGCAGAAACTGTGATTGACCTTTGATCACAAAAT
>JAYJMH010031256.1:0-17026 GCA_036873815.1 Phacellophora camtschatica
GGTGCCTTACTTTGGAGAATTGTTACAAAAAAACTATTTGCCGCAGAGAAATTTCGTTTTCAGATTCGTTGTTCTCGCATGTCAGTAGCACTTTAACAAACAGACTTTCATAAAAAGCCTTAAATTTTTTATCCTCTTTCAAAAGGTCAGCTTTGCAACATCAGAACTTTCAGCCTTCTTGAATTGTATAGAGGTCATTTTTCTTTGGGACATATTCACTAAAAGAAACCTCCCAGCTGCAGCAAGGTTACTTGACATTAAGAAGGCCAACTTATTAATATTAGATTGGTCTCATCCATCTCCATGCATTTTGATTTGTCTTTTTTGAATGTAGGTTAAGCCCCAGACTGGAATCTTTGTCATGCGCGGGCAATAACTTTGTCGACGGGTCATTGCAATAACCACAGAATATTAATTTGCCTGAACGTAAAAATTCATTACAATCATATTCTTCTATCAAACATTTTCCTCGTAAAACATTGCGATCCAAATTCGTAGTTGTGGCTGCCGTCTTTTCACTCGTTTCAATGTGAGTTGTTGTTGTTGTGTTTTGGCGAAGAGCACGCCGTGGCGTTGGGAAGGAGCAATACTGTTGTGTGAATAAAGTCATACTTGGGCCTCGGACCATGTATATACCTATAAAGTTTTTTGTGCAACAGCAGGTCATCCACTTTTTTCTGGTGGCTGATAGCAGGGCAAAGATTTGTTTTATAAGTATGGAGGGCTGGAACATTTTTATGGTGAAAAATATTTTTTCCATCGGCCATGAATATTATAAATTTTGCATGGTCCCTAAGTTCGGCAAATTTTTCTTGGCAAGGTCAATTTCTTGCTTGTGTGTATGAGCAACACATTTTCTTTAACAGTTTTCCATGATAATCTATTTTGCTCCTGTAGATCGATAACAGGGATAGCAATTTTTCCTTTACAAATTTTTCTTCCTTTGACATGTCGTCTAAGCAAGTTTCATTCTTTTAAATTTTTTCCTTGTTGAAATTCCTTAAACGTGCATGTTAGTTTTTAAACCAGGACACTTCTCAAGAAAGAAGTGTTAAGTTTCGTCTTTTACACCAGCAGAGTAAACTTGTTAAGAAAAATTTTCTGGTGCTGGTGTATACCCGGCACTACAGAAGGTAGATAAATTGTCATTTGCTGTACCAGGGACTGGGGTACGAAAATTTATTTCCTCTGTTTGCTGGGGCACGAAATTTTTTCAAGGCTATTTACTGGGGTGAAAAAATTTTTGGGTTAAATTTTGAAAGGCCTCCACCCCCCTCCCCCCAATACTTAATGACCGCTCCCTAACAATTCATTCTCCATCGTAGCATCTTTGCTAACGGAGGGCATTTTGTGGGGCTTCCCGATAATTTTGTTTATTTTCAAAAAAGTGATACCGCCTGGTTCTGATTGGCTGACACGAAACAATAAGATCTCGATTCGACGTTCAAAGATAATAGCGTTGCATTCGATTGAGATCCGAGTATCGGATATTCCGTTGATGTCGCAAAGATTTTATCGAAAATTGTTTTTAAATTATTTAATTTTGGAATAAAGTGTATTCACTCCTAAAAAACTAAAAAGACGGTAGGTTTACGATTTAATTAAAGGAATCCAGTTAGTAATCAGTGTCCTAAGTGTGAAAATAGATTTTTGAGTAAAATGTAGTCAATTCTAAAAAGATTTGAAATGTAGGATTTATATAATTTTGGGGTAAAATGTTGTCACTGTTAAAAAGGCTGTAGGCTTACGATTTGCTTGAAAAGAAGCTTCAGTTAGTAATCATTGTCAAAAAAAGATTTTACCTAACAGAATCTTTATTGATAGACTATATATTATAAATCAAATCTCAGTTGTGCTATTTTTAAAACATTCGAAGATTTCTTGTATTTTGAATGCTTGTTAAGTTTGGGTTGACGCTATAGAATACCATTATACCAACACAGATCATCATACAAAATTGACTCACTGCATTCGATTTAACTGGTGACCACACCACATCCATGCAAAAATAATGCTATTGTTATTTATATTGCATTCAAAGCTTTTTTATGATAAACATTAATCTATAAATAATAAGCATTGTTGACCTAAGGTAAACCAATTTTCGTAATTTCCTAACCCGAGTTATGACAACATACGGTTTTTAGCATCTATTACAGGTTTTTTTGCTTTAAAATTGGCAGGTTTGTTTTGAAAAATTGTCTTTGCAAGATTCAGTTGTGATTATTTGTGTGGAAAACCACTTTTTCGTCGAGTTTGCTCCAAAACAACTTTTATTTCAGCTTCTGAGAAACCTCAACATCGCTTTTTTAATTGGCCATGAAATCGTAGGATGACTTGAGGTTGTCTTATTTTAACCAAATTGAAAATAATGGAAAATTTAATATTTTTGAATGCTTTGAAAATCTATGAGAATCGAAAATGATTAAACAAGAAACTGTCATTTGCCTGGCAGAAACAAGGAAAAACTTGAAAAATTTGAATTTAAGATTTTGCGTTTTACACAGCTGCGATAGCTTCTGTGGAAGGACTGATCTTATATCTCAAAATTAACTGCATAAATTCAGAAGTTCATCTCAGGCCCGTAGAAACGGTGGGGGGGGGCTGTGGTGCTGGAGGAGTCTTAGCCCCAATATGTTTACATGATTTTAACGTCTGCTGCGGTCCAATTCAAAACCACTTGTTTTGCATCTTGTGTAACTCAGTACTTGTTGAGTCAATTTTTTCAAGCAATGTATGAAACTTTAAGTTAAAGCCTCTTTTATAACACTAGAGTAGAGATAGAAATATGGAAAATTAGCCTCCTTCACAATAGATTTTCAAACATGTTGCCTTTTTGGAACACCTGATATGTAAATTTATTTTTCGTTTGCCAAACTCTGATGCACTCTTTTTTATAAGAGTACACTTTATAAGAACATCAAGATTCAAATTTTCTAAAAAAAAGAACAAATTAAGAACATGCTCAGCCTCAGATCCAACATTTCCTCAAAACTCTACACCGCATTCAGTATTATGAAATTTTTTCGGTGATTGCTACTTACTGTTCAAATTACTTAAACTATGCAAACATGAATGATACTAAGCAAGAATGCTCCCTATTTGTTTTTGAAGCAAAGCAGGAAAAACTGGTCACGTCATCAATTAGGATATAATTACAAAATCATCCGTGGAAAAATAAGAACAATTTAAGAACACTCCAGCCTCAAATTCTTAGAAATTTAAGAACATCAAACCTCGGCAAAAATTATCTGGTTCTTATTAATAAAAGAATGTAAGAATTTTGAAATTTATCTATGATGCATGCTTCACACAAATTGATACGTAGTCAGAATACAATTGACTCTTAAAATTAAAACTCGCAGCTGACAGTTGGCTGTTTTTAAAAATCAAGTTTGTTTCTCTTTTAAAGAAATATATTAATTTACTCGTCACTATACCATGAGTTTTGTAAATTTAATAAAGAGCGATTGTCAATTTTTAATAAATAATTTAAACCAAAGATCTGAAAAAGGATTGGATTAATTGAAGAAAAATAGAAATGAATCTATGCATGTTTTTCAATGAAACTCTTGATGATGATGTAGTCGTTATGAATTATAAGCGAAAGTTTTAACAGTTTTTACTTAAACGGCCTGTAGGCGCCACAGTTGTACTTATTTATTCTGAAAGCTAAATAATGTGTACTATGTTTTGATTTGTTACTTCATGTATCAGCAAGAAGAGCGCATGTTTTTATTATTTTGCGATGTAATGTTTGTTTTGAGAAATTGACGAGATTAATTACTGCGTTTATTGTAGTTTGCATGTTCTGATTAGCTTTTTAAAAAGAATGATTACCTCTGTGCGTGCGCTCTATTCATTTCAGACTGCTTAGATTGCATTCGACACAAACAGTAATAGCGCATGTTGCTGAGATTTTCAGGTGGCACTACTGAATCAGCTTAAAAGAAGAGGAAGCATTTGGATTCGTTGTATTCATTGATTGCATCAACAGAAAGATAACAACTTTTACGATTTCATTCATCGGTGTAGGGAAAGAAATGTTGCAGATGTATTTTTGACCGCCAAATGGTCGAATTCAAGGTTGTATTGGTGATATGAAATAACATTGTAGATTCTAGCATTCAAAACATTATTTTGTTGATGTTGTGAGCTGAGTTTTGGTATGAAGATCAGTTAATTCTGGTATAAAGATTTGTTCAATCTTCAAAGTGATGCTAAAACTAACAAAGAGATTAATCTCCTTTTTGCAGTACAGTCAGGAATGCTGTGTTCAAACTGTTCAAACATTGACGAAAATGCAATATAGCATTGGTTCTTTAATCACAGTAAGAGATCGTCTAGATTTTTCGCATATGATGATTACATTTCGTAAGACTGTTTAACTGATGCTTTCGGATTGTCTTGCTTTTTTCACGAAAATTAGTTTGGTTGCTGATTAACTATTGATTTAAACTCTCGTAGAACAGTCGTGCTTGCAAAGATGGGCAAAAATTGAAAAGGATACCAATACAGCTGCTTCCAGATGCTACTTTATAAAGGAAACGAGAAAATAGAGAACAAATATAAATAATTGTGGACCACCTTGAGGTATGTTATTATTCATAGTATCTTATACAATCTATAGTATCTTATGCAATCTTTGAGTTTGTAGATTACTTTTTAATGCTCATCATGGAACTGCTGGTGTGGTTGTTTTCAATTAATTTAATTTAATTTCAATTTCGATCTTTAAAGGAGGGTGACCCTGCAATCTAATGATTAGTTTTCAAGAGCCCTCCATTTAATACTTACAATAATTTATTACGATAAAACAATTTAAGACATACCTAATTTACAACTTTAAAAGACTCTAATTACATAATATAATAATATTCAAAAATTTAGAAAAGAGACCTTTTTTTTAAATAACGTAAAATGTTTCATTGGAATCATTCAAAAAATAATCCTTTTCTGAACTGTTGAAGTACCTGTTTATATGAGTGAAATAACCCCCCACCCTCCGTGTTTTGAACAGAGAAGCGAGAGATCCCACCTTTCTCAAATACTCCAGAAATAAATATACCACATAATACAACAGATACTGAATTATTACATTTTAGGTACCACACAAATACATTGCATTTTATAACAGCAATGTTTTCATACCATGTACTTAGAATATTTAGAGTCATTTGTGAGCTGAGATGGATGCCTGATAATCCCCTCGCTCTAATAATAATAATTCGTAAAATGTTTATAC
Source organism: Phacellophora camtschatica (assembly GCA_036873815.1). Classification (NCBI taxonomy): domain Eukaryota; kingdom Metazoa; phylum Cnidaria; class Scyphozoa; order Semaeostomeae; family Ulmaridae; genus Phacellophora; species Phacellophora camtschatica. The sequence continues at coordinate 5,246 of JAYJMH010031256.1, forward strand.
TCGTATTAGTTGCTTTAGCATATAGCTCATAAAAACTCCAGCGCTAAAGTACTATTTTTATTATCATTATTATTATTATTATAAAAATTCAGCTAATATATTGCTTCAAAGGTGGAATGTTTTCTTCACATAAACATGTTAAAATAACTTATATTTTGAAGAAACATCTAAATGCATATTGTATAGTATAGTATACAAATGAATGTTTCTTCAAAATATAAGTTATTATAACTTGTTTATGTGAAGGAAGCATTCCACCTTTCAAGCATTGTATTAGCTGAAAAGTGAGACGAATTTCAGCTTGTCAGCTTTCTTATTAAGTGACTTAATCATTTACTATGAAGAAACTGACGCAAAATGTCTGGGTACCTTCGAACTGTCATTCACGTCAGAGTTATCCAAACTCATTATATATTGATATTCCTTTAATTTAATTAAGAAATATGAATAAACCAGTCGAGTTGAATGTAAACATTCCGTTATTTGGACGGAGGGAAACATTTAGTTGCACATGTTATGATGATACACCTGCAAATAGAGTTATTGTACCTTAACTGTAAGATTACTTGTTAAAGGATAACTGAACGCCAGCAGTAGAAGTCGAGAAATGATATTTCTGCAACTCAGGCTTCACGAGACGAAGGTTTGTAATTATGTTTTTAAATAATAAGTTTGTTTCTGTAAACCTATGTCAATTAATTAATTTTTATGAAGAAGTAGGTATGATCTTCTTTATTTCATAATTGCTTGCAGCTTTAATGTGGGATTTTTGTTGACAGGATCCACGAACAAAGATTTTTGATGCTACTTTGTATATTATGAATTTTGCTTTGCCCATTGATGAACAAATTAAAACTTTATTTTGTCAGGGGAAAAATTCGGACAGAGCTTAATATTACAGTGCCGTTGGAAGCTGTTCCAGATTGGGGAGGGGGGCTTATTGTTCTTAAAACAATGGAGAACAAAGGTTTAATCAATCAGTTGTTATAAATCACCATGGCTCTCGAGAGGGGGGGGGGGGCGGTAATACACAAAATTTCCGGACCATACACTGGGGGTGGATGGGTGGTTGCTTTTCTGAGGTCGTGCATATTTTTTCCGATGACTTGTAAATTTTTCCCTAGTGTAAAATTGTCAATGAATCTGGATGAATAAGCACTAAGGTTCAAGATCAGAACAAACAAGCACTATCTTGTATTCTCATCTCATAAAATATAACTGTTTAAAGCTACTCTTCTAGTTTAAACTATCTTATTTTATGCATATTGTATCTTTCTTCAGAAGGGATTCTGAGGAAAGATACAATGTGTAAAGTCATGTACCTTTAGTTCATGAAGCTTTTTTGCTAGTTTCATTTAACACCTGCAGGATCGGAACCTTGTATATTATGGCAGGCACCCCCTTTATTAAACTCTACCACTGGAAGGATGGACCTCCCCTTACACTACCTATTAACGAATGGACAACAAACACCTTACACTACCTATGGACAAATGGATAACAGACACCGCTTGCCCTACCTATGGATGAATTTAGGATAGTTGTGGTTTCCATGAGGCCAACCCTTTCTTTTGATGACATGTTGAGAAATCTTGTCATAGTTCAAAAAATGTGAGAGAAACCAAATACATACAGGTGGAAACCATTCAAGTCCAGTCACAAACACTTTATCATCTTCAATCACCCGAATTTATAGTGAGGTTCACATCACCATTTTCCTGCTTGTGGAAATCCAAAGAAGACAGGTCAGACAGACATGTGACCATGCATCACTGATTTTACTCTCTTCGGCAAAATGTTGGCTTTGCCAAAAGGAATGTAGAAGAGGTTTCTGTTTGAGCAACACCTGTCTTCGGCAAAAAACTGCGACGAATATGAAAAACGGGGTGGGTGGTTGGAGGACACAGGAAAAGTCTGCAAAAGTAGTCGAAAATAGGGTAGATTGGTCGTTTTGGCGTGCTTGCAGAGTTTTTTAGCGTACGTTCCGCAAGTTTTTCCCTGACCCCCCCCCCTTTGTATCTCTTGAAAGTATTGGGGGTGATATTTTGATCAATGTTTTGAATTCTCTCGCCGCAGTGCTCTCTAACTGTGTGAAAATGGGGTAAAACCACTTACCACGTTTGGCTCAGAGGCATTTTTATACTTTCGCAAACAATAACCAATTTTTTAATTATAATTTTATATTAAATTTACAATAATTTTGATAAGATACTGACCATGTACAGACGCCCAACCGAGCCCCAGGTTTCTTCGTGAACGCAAGAAACCATTCGTTTTATATTTTAGAAAATTTTAACATTTCAGATTTGCCCAATTGATTGATAAGAAATGTTTTCATCAGTCTACCAAGAATACGACTTACAGCAAATGATGGACAAAACACGAAGACAGCCTCCAACAAGAAAAATGTAGGTCTATTATTAAACTTGATGCTGTGAATAATTTTGAAAGAGGATTGTAGGAATTTAGTGTCTGGAAAAATACTTTAGGTTTAAAGAAGATGATTACTTTTTTGGATTACCCGGACTTAAACCGGCTGTAATTAAAAGGTAGATCAAACATACCAGTTTAATTTTGGTTGATTAATTTTTAAATTTGTGTGTGACCACATTCATTTCTCTAAGTTTATGCCACATCAACTATGGTCACACTGACAGTTGTCAGTGTGAAAATGGTATGCAGAAGAAACCATGGGTTTTAAAGTGGACCTACACTTTTTTCAACTTTTACATTCTATAAACTACTACGCCTAATTGCGCCTTCGCTGCGCTTAGGCGCTGAAAGAGCAACGCAGCGAAAGCACAACCGGCCTGTGCAGTAAGCAAGGACACAGTAAAGAAACACAGTCACAAGACAAGTATTGAATGGACCTTTTCGGAAATAGAAGTCGTTCTATTGGAGCCTCGTTTTCAAAGTTGATGAAATTCCCATAAGTACGAAAAGCATTAAAACTTTGATGTCTTTTGGGTACTTTGGGAGAGAATGAGGCAGGAATAACCATTTCCATCCAAGTGGAAATACAGGACTAGCCTCGAGACCAGGCTCTATTTCTGAAAAGGATCATTGGTACGTTTTTGTAAGAACTGCAGTAATCGTGGTTTCAAACCCGCGAGGGAGGTGGATCGGATACTTTTATCTTTTAATCATCACACGACTTAATTTTACAATACATGTGGCCGTTCTATAAACTACTAACATAACTCTAATACATTGGCTCTCTATAATCTAAAAGTCAAGAACATATTGAATTAGTGATAACAACAGACCTTAACGAATTTTATACGAAAACCTTTATAAGAAACACCAGTCTCACGTTTTGATCAAACTTCTTGGTATCTTAGATATCATTTACGTTCAATAAAAAACAATGTATTCAGATGTTCCGCCCTAAACCTGAAACACGTTTTAAGACATTTTTGAAAAGAATTTGGGGGGGGGGGGAGGTAGCAAGTTTGTAAAAAAATCTTCCAAATGTTGAAAACGATTCGGGCTGAACCTAAAGCTAACAGTTCTCAATGAAAAAGGTCCTGCTTCACTAAATGTAGGACGTTTTTAGCTGCAATTAATTTTTATTAAAGCGTTAGAAGATGAGACGAAAACGCCAGTCGTATGCACATGCGTTTATGCAGCCAGCCTGTTGTCTCAATTCATTTCTCTTAGATCTTACCTGGAAGATGGAATGATTTCCAGTATAAACTCAGGCTTATGTTCACACCAGTTTACGCGTTAAAATCGTCCAGCTTAGTCATGGGGCGGTCTTTGGATTAAGGTCTTTATAACTTTTTTCTCATTGAGGTAAAAAAAAGTGAAAACAAACTTACGTTGGAAAAGAAGGATGAATATATGAAGGATTTTTATTTGGCTTGTTGACAGCCATATGGTTAGACAATAAAAGAATTGAAGCATTTGAAATTTGGCCAGGAAAGTTATATTTTTTTCAGTTCAACGAGGCAGCAGTTACTTATTGTCATGTTGAATGATAATTAGTAACGGCGAACGAGTGTCCTTTCTACGTATTTTCTAAAGAAAAAAAATTCCATAAAATAGTTTGTAGTTATAAAGAGATTCGATGTCAGAAAAGTTCTCACAGGTCATAACCCAGTATGAAGAAACATATATTTGCTCCATGAGATGAGTTTGGTGTTAATTTATTAAATTAAGTGAAAACGAAAAAACGAGAAGTTAAACTGATAAGTGAGCAACAGAAGGCGTACTTTAAAAAAAACAAAAATGATTATTAAATCGTAAAGTTTTTTCTATTGAATTGAAGCTGCATTATTATTAAATCGCAAAGTTTTTTCTATTGAATGTCATAGGTATTGTAACATGTGTCATTTGAAATTTGCCGATAAATAGTAAGCTCAACTATGCCGGATGAACTTCCCGACCATGGAGCAATGCGAACACTTTCGACCTATTGTTATTGAAAATTGTTTTTTTTACTTCTGCGGAGGAGGATGTTTCTGCTTCTACGGAGGAGGATGTTTCTGCTTCTGCGGAGGAGAATGTTTTTAATTTTGCGTCTCTGCAGAGCCAGACGAGGTGAAACTACCGAGTAAATACTGTTTTACATTTCCAGGGGCGTCACACACCCGCACCCCCCAACGAGGCCGGCCTTGCGGCCAAGTGAAGTTAAACTTGCTGAAATGCAGGCCATCGAAACTCGAGGTTATAAACTTTTTTTTGTTGTTGCAGGAACTGATCTTGATAATAAAAAACTGGTGATTGTTGCAGTTTACAATTGAAAGATTTTTTAGCTTGCAAGGCGATACAGTCATTTGTATAACATGGAAAGAATTCGTTATTCTCCATTTTATACCAATTGATTTTGCTTGTATTTATATCAAAGATTAACATTTCATAGTTTTGAGTACAACAGAAGCAAAGAAGTAAACACATTACCCATTCTGAAAGAGTGTACTTGTGTTGCTTTTTAATTTACTGCTTGTTTTGAAAAGTGGCGAACAGAGTAATTTCACAGAGCAATTTCAGCAGAACTTAGCAGCCGAACCAAATGACAAAAAAAAGGTGGAGAAATGAACGTGTCCTCCTCAAAGTCAGAGGAAAGTCGTACGAAACGTATGAACGAACGCTGGCAAAATTTCCAACCACATTGCTTGGAGATTATGAGAGGAGACAAAAATATTATGATGCAGACATGGACGAGTATGTCTTTGATTTTAACGTAAGCGAAAGTGCTTTTGCCGCCATCTTATTTTATTACCAGTCCTCAGGAATCATGTCTCGACCCCTTGATGTTCCAGAAGAAGATTTCGAAGAAGCGATGCGACTGTTTGAGATATTTCAATTGCACATGATTCGGGAAAATATTGATTTACCAAAAAACCGAAGAGCTCGAAAACTGTGGTTGATGCTGGAATATCCAGAGACTTCTCGTGCTGGAAAGATTCTCGCAAATGCGTCTTTTTTGATAATACTTGTATCCAGCATAACATTTTGTGTAGAGACAATGGACAGGAAGCCGAAAGAGTTGAAACAAAGTCGAAACAACGTTTGGTTCGTTTTGGAAAGCATATTCATTGCTTGGTTTTCATTCGAATACATCGCAAGAGTTGCAACAGCCCCACGAAAAGGGGAGTTCCTTTTCTCAATACTCGGGTTGATAGATTTAGCCGCAATCGTACCTTACTTTGCGACATTAATCATGATGGACGATGCGTCAAACGCAAGATCTTTTGCCATTATTCGAGCGTTTAGACTCGTCCAAGCGTTCAGAATTATCAAGCTTACAAGACACAGTAAAAGTCTTCAGTTAATGGGAAAAGCTTTACTGTATTGCAGAGATCAAGTCGGATCGTTGACTTTCTTTTTGAGTATCAATGCCCTGACAGGAGCTGCAGTAATGTATCATCTCGAGCGGGATGTGAATCCTGATTTTGACAGTATCCCAGCCTCTATCTGGTTTTGTATTATTTCAATGACAACTGTAGGGTATGGTGATATGGTGCCGATTACCCCTGAAGGAAAGCTTGCTGGCGTTTTTTGCATTATCATGGGTTCAATCACTTTGTTTCATTTGTTTCTGCCAGTTTATTTAACATATTTTTCGCTGTTTTACAACTCTTGTAAACACGAGAAATCACAACATCATGAAGAGACTTGAGCACAAGGGAAAAAAGAATAAGAAGGTGACACTCCAAGAAGAAAAAGATATTCATTATTCTTTTGGAAGAACGAACATCAGAATCTACAACGAAAAAACCCACCACCAGGAAACTACCTGCTGCCCAAAAAATGCTACTAATTTGATCTAGTCGGGCAACGAAAATATTACTTAAAAGGCCACAAAACGTCGTTTCTATCACTCATTGCAAGTTAACTTAATCAAACATATGTCATTTTTGATTTTTAGTGCTTTTTGAGTCAAGATATTTAATTTGAAAGTTCATATTGTGCGTCACCCTCAAACCGAGGTTAACTCCACAGGGGACAACATTGGCAGCATATCTAAGGCCAACTCTACATAAGTTTCCAAAATATTAGTAAACCAAACAGGCTTTTTTTTTCAAAAACTGGTTTCTTAGTAGTGGGTTCTTACTGTATGGTAGGATCTTGGAATGGAATTTATGCTTTATCTGCAAGATTTTTGTGAAAGATTGCTTGGACGATGCTGGGCTAAAATTTGACATCTTTTCTGTGGAAATATATGACATTTTGTTTTCCTTGCATGTCTTCTCGCGGTTTTCTTACTTGATATTCTGGAGTTGGAAATCTGAATATCTCTGAACTCGAAAACATAATATTTTAAGAATAACCAGGGGCCGCGGAGCAGTCTGGAAGTGGTAGGGCTAAAAAAGCCGAAGACCACGGTAAAGCAACCAGAGAAAATTGAAAGATTCTTTAAAAAGATATTCTAGCAAAATTTTTGAGAAGCATTCGCGGTGCCTGATAATGTTCACACTTCCGCCACCGTGCAATTAATGCAACAAACGCTATTTTTAAAATTGTTGATCGATATCAGTTTACTTTCCTGTATATTAAAGTTTCGGACGATAAAACGTTCGGATTATTTTTTTGCATATTTCTATTCATAATATATCTGTACCAACTGCTATACAGGTGTAGTTTGCCATAAAATCATGCTTCTTAGCAAATATATAACTCATTGCTGGTGGAAGATTCATTTTATTTGCTGAAGAAAAAAATTTTGTTTCCAATCATGCAAAATGTGTCCGAAAGTTCTTTGTTCGAAGTTATTTGTCCGAAACTTATCACTCTGAAAGTTTTCGATGTTAATGTAACACCAGAAAATCTCAAAATAGATCAACATTTCCCATAATACGGGGAGAGAGTTAGAGTGACTGAAAAACTTCACGCTATATTCTTCGTTGAAACTGGAGTTTGAAATTTAAGTTTGGAGTTTAAAACGATAACATAAATTATAAATGAAATTTTACATTTCCTAAAGCCCGTGTTTTGCGTAACGATTTGAAATCATTCAGGGCGTTAAATTGTCAGTCTAAGTTAAGTTGATGTCTTCATGCAGGAATAAATTTAATGTTGATTCAATGATAATAATCTTTGATATGATGCTTGGTCTTATTTGCTTCCCAAATTTAAATTTGCAACCATTTGAAACCAGTGACCATCCACCAATTCTCCAATCATGGAGGCAGCCGTTTAAACTGTCAAAAGTTTTCATCCCCTATGTTTTTGATTGATCGGTCAAACGTTTTTATGCCAAAAGAGTTATTTTACGATTAAGTTTTTAGCACACACACCGTAAATTGCAAAACTGCTGGTGTTTTCTAGCCTGCGTGGATTCAAGGGTTAGTGTGTTTTCTAGCCTGCGTGGATTCAAGGGTTCGTGTGTTTTCTCTTAAAACCAATACCCCTTTGTCCAATCATGACTGCCTCCAAAGAATATTTCTATTGTTCATTTTATCAGTTGAAAAAATATGACTTAAAAAATTGCACACAGAAATTTTTGGTGAGAAAGACATAAGGAGACAGGTTTAACAAATAACAGAACTTTATCTTTAACAAAACATTTCAAACTAAAAAAAATTAACACGCATCAGTTTAATGGTAATTTTCAGAAAATCAATTTCCAAGCAATATCTTTTTGTTGATTAAAAATTCAACTCGTACTGTAATTTCTTTCAAATTCCAGGACTCTCATTGCCTTCACCTTCTTCTCAGTATTTCCATCAAATACTTCTCTTTTTCTTTTAGGTCATTCAGAATTTCGGAAACAGAGCTTGCAGCAGTTGTCAATCTCAATATTTTGGCAGCTTTTGTTACAACATCAAGGCACTTTGCAGCATCTTGTGTAGTGGCATCACTTGGTCTTTCGCCAGTCCCCAGACACTTGACAATATCAATCTCTAAACGTGCCATCAACAAATCTGAATATGTCACCATATCCATACCAATCTCAATGCTTTCTTCTCCGAACACTTTTTTGCTGACTTCAAATCCTTTTTCAAAATAATATTTAGCCTCCTCATACTTCTCTTCTCTAGCAAACGTTGATGCTATAGCATTGTACAAATGAGCTAGCCCTCTGTTGTGTTTGTAGAATATCATTTCCTCAATTTGGAGGCATTTTTTCATTAAATACATCATGTTAACTGGCTTTGATGTTAAGCCTTCAAAGCATTTCTTGAAGTAAACCAAAGATTTTTCATGAAGGTCTTTAAACCATACTTTATCAAAAGGTGCATTACATGATGGACATTCTTCTAAATCAAGGGAAGAGATAGGTCCATGGCAAAGTTGGCACTTGAAGTCTGCAAAATCATTTTCATCTGGTCCAGCAGAACATTTGTCACACTTACATCTAAAGAAATACTGTTCTTTTAAACTGTTTTGCCTTTGCTCAAATCGTGACTTGTTGTGAAGTGGTCCATATGAAATTGTAAGTTCTTCATTTGCTTTGACTTTCCTTGTCACCTTTACAATTATTTTATTTCCAGCAAAGGTTTGAATGCAGTTTGGATTACAAGAATGGTTCATGAGACTGGTGACGGGGAAGATTGCAGTGCCGAATTGAACTTGTTCAAATTCTGTGACTGGACCTGCTGCTACTTGAAGGTCTTGGTATCCAGTGATTGCAATGCCATTGCAAACAACTTGGTGAATATGTTTGCAAAGGAGGCTCCCAAATATCAACTCTGTTGTTGTAAGCTTTGTTTGTCCAGCTTTTGTTTTCTTCTGGGCTTGTTTACGTTTAGCAAAAGCGTCTTCAACCATTTTTTTACAGATTGCAATATATTCACTCTCACTTTCCTCAAATATCTTCATTTTTGGTGTCTCAAAACATTTTTCTTTTCGAAGAATCAACAAAACTGTACAGGCTATTAGACCATATTGAATTATATCATAATCATTCATGTCATTTGTATGGCCAGCTAAATTGTAAACAGCTTCATAACCATCATCATAATCTTCAGATATCCCATAAGGTACTTTGTCTTCTTTTATTTGTCCTTTACTTAACTCCCTGCAAATTTCTTCAGGTTCTGTTTTGAGAAGAAATCTCAAAGCTAAGTGTGCATTACCCATCTCTATAAATTTAACAAAATGACCACATTCAAAATAATGGTTTTGTTCCCAGGATTCTTTTTGGCACTTTTCAGAACAATATGTCAAAACGCAACATTTGGGACATGGGACCATATTTTCTGCCTTGCTGAAACAATACCTGCAGTGCGATTTATAGAGTTTTTGCATGACAACAGATGCAAATGGCTTTTCAGAAATGATTACATCACCAAGTTCAAGAGATTTTTTTGCAACCAAATGTCTTCCAGATGAAGTATTGAACTCAAGTTTTACAGCACTTGAAGCATTTGGTAATTGTTCATTTTTCGAATATGAAAGATCTTCACTAATCGCATCAGCATGATCAGTCTTCATTTTACTTGATTTGTCAGTATTAAGTAGTTTTTCCAACAATGCATCAAGTCCTCTTATAACATCACCTTTCTTCTTAATTTTGATTTCTGGCTTGTTTACAATTCTTTTTGCTTCAGAAAGAGCAGCTTTTGCTTCTCCAAATTCCCCAAGTTCAAACAGACATTCACCTTTTCTTTTAAATATTTTGTACTTCAGATGGTCTGGATAATCATACTTAACTGCTAATTCGACATCAGAAAGACATTTTTTGTAATCTTTCAAATTGAAAAATACTGCAGATCTATTTGCATAAGCAAGGGCAAGTCCTTTCCTGTCACGCGAGCTTTCTTCTGTTTCAGCTGCTGCATATAATTCTGAGGTTGGTGTCGTACTGGTGTGGTAATGCCTTATGCTGTCATTATATAATTCCAGAGCTTTCAAATTAGCTCCAGTAACATAAAAAGTATTACCTTCGTTTCTGAAATATTCCGCCCTTTCGTAGTCTTTACCGCAAATTTGTTTGTCAGTTTCATTTTTTTCTTGGATCCATTTTTCGAGAGTTTTTATTGTTCTTCTCCTCTTAAATATTGTCAAAATAACGTTTTCGTTGGTGTATTCATCTTTCGGCTGCTCGTTCGTTGCTGCGTTTTTGTCTTGTAAAATTTCCTCGGTCAATTTGTTCAGCATTCCTTGCCATGACATCATGGGGCCATCACTCGCCACTCGCCTGCAAAATAATCAGCAGCTAGCAGAAATGCAGAAATGGTTTGTTTGAAGCACGTGTGTAAAACATTTGGTGACGCCATTAGTTGACCTCGCTCTGAAACAAAACAAAACATGCGAAGAAGACGACTGATCACAAAGCATATTGTCCAGGAACAGCAAGCAAGAAACAAAAGGAAGACAGAAACAACGATTGAAACGTTACGAAAAAGAGGAGGTGGGGTAAAAGAAGAAACTTTCTGGTAATTCAAGAGGAAACCAGAACCAAAGGTATATGAAAATGCAACAGCAATGAAAGATAAAAACGGAATCCTGTGGGAAAATAAGGAAGAGATACTGGGAGTATACGAAAAGTACTATAGTGATCTTTTCACAAAAAAAAAAACAGGCAAAAGGGGAGGAACAAAAACACACAGAACGGGAAATCAATAATAAACTAGAACACAAAAGAAAAAGCTAAATGGCAGGAACCACTACAAATAACAGAACAAAATATTGAAGAAGGATAAAGGAACTAAAAAGGAAAAAAGCACCTGATAACACAGGGTGGAAAAATGAAACGATAAAAGAAGGAGGAAAGGAAATGATAAAATCAATCGTACACATATTCAACAAGGTAATAAAAGATAGAACTATACCGGAGCAATGGAAACAAATGAAAATTAAGTCGATCTATAAAAATAAAGGATCAAGGATGGAAATGAAAAACAGAAGAGGATTATTTATAACAAACATACTTAGTAAACTATTTGAGAAAATATTAATGAACAAAACAAATGAAATGGTGAAAATAAGTGAGCACCAATGTGGGGGGAAAAAGGACGATCAACAAAAGACAACTGCCTGGAATTAATGGCCATACAGACAACAATAGACACCTAAACCAAAACACATACATCCTATTTGCTGATGCAGAAAAATGTTTCGATAAATTGTGGCTAGAGGACTGTCTTGGAGACCTCCACAGTTCTGGAATGAGGGAACGAGAAATAGACATGCTGTACATCATGAACAAAGAAGCGAAAATTGTAGTTGACACACCATCTGGACAAACAAATGAAATAGTAGCAAAGGACATCGTCAAAAAAGGAACGGTGTATGGTCCCCAATTATGTTGTGCTAGTACAGCAAAAGTAAATGACATTACGGAAAAACCAGTAACTGTTATATCACCGAAGGTGCACATAGGAGCGTTAG
>JAYJMH010031267.1:0-17024 GCA_036873815.1 Phacellophora camtschatica
GTTTCAAAATGTAAAAATATAAAACCAGAGCAGTTTTTGTTTAGTTAAGCATGAGGTTTAGGAAATATAGCTAGCTATGATAGATTTATAATGTTGTGCAAACAAAACATTGTTTAGATTTATCAAATAAATTGATAAAATTACTGTTAATTAATTACCATTATTAAAAAGATAGTGAACGAATCAATGGTAATTATATTAAACATGTTTATGGATAACCAAGAATTTATCAACATTACTCACAGTCAATGCAAGTAGCATGAGCAAGCAAAGAGGATATAAAAGATTTCGCTCCCACGCAGAGGCGTCTCTTTCACGTTCTGTAACAACAAACAATTTTGTTATAGAAACAAATTTTAAATAAATAAACATGGAAAGGAAAGGGCAATAAAAATCATAAATGGCGAAGAAATTTGAATAAAACAGTTCGAAAATCTCTCCAATGGCATGTTTACATGAGGAAAATCCTCCTTCAGGTTATTAGCTGAATAATTTCAGCCTTTCTATTGCGTACAACCAACCTTTCTATCCCACCTTCCAGCTATTATCCCACCTGAGCGAGACCCTGACATGAAAGCAGCATGCCATGAAAAAGCACCCGACCGTGTGACCAAAGGTTGCAGGAACTTTTTCAAACTGTGACATTGGAGGAAATTTTGTAGAATCTTGTTGAAAGGAATTAAATGTTTAATTTAATATGTTTAATTTAGTTAAATTGCCAATATCTTGCAGGAAATTTGTAGGCAAAATTTGTTTGGTCGCAAGCACCTAATAAAAAGTTTCCGCCATATCTCACTCGACCTGGATGAAACGTTTCCCGTGTAAACGCAAAATTAAAATTACAAAGGTTTGTATTGGAAGGTGGGATCTTACCTCTCAGCTTATTGGTTGGAAGGTGGGATGATTTCGCCCATATAAATAGGCAAAGTTTGTCTGAAAGCTTTTATACGCTTAAAAGAGTTTCTACTAAATGAAATGAAATCAAAACACACTTAATAACCCCTAATTTTTTTTAAGTATAGCTTCCTGACAATGAAAACAAAGAAACATCAGGCCTGGCTGTTTGAAGAGAGCTACATAGCTTTTAATCCTCTCTAGGCTCTCCTCACAAGCTTGAGAACTGTCGATTGATCTCCTAGAAAATCAAACCGCTCTCCTCAAACTTTGCTTTCTTATTGCTTTCAATCAACCCAGTTCCTCTGAACGGTAACAAGGGGAGTAACCCAGAGCTAAACATCCTATGGTCAGTAAATCCCCCAAAGTCTCCCAGAGCTACAAAGGGAGTAATCTATGTATGGGTAAGCCCGAAGCATAGAGCTTAAGGTGTGCCTAATAGACAAAATATTTTCTCATAGCATCAACTGATTTCCAAAGCTGAAATTTTATGTCCAAGAATATTTTCCAATCTTTGAAAATATAAATTCACATATATTACATACTTAGCAATAACCTTAAAACCACAAAAAACTTTCGTAGGATAGATAACAAATAGATAATAAATCACAAATAATATGTATCTTGCCTAATTTTCGTTTTTCTTCTCTCAGTTCCATGATTTTTTGAAAATCAGGATCTCCTTGGTTATTAGTCATCACTTTGAAACCATTATCCACCTTTCCTGATAAGCAAAAATAAAAATGTGATGAAAATCCAGAAATAATCCTCAACTTGTTGTGTTGTCAATTGATGTGTAAGGGGTGTCTCAAAAAACCTGCTCCCCGTCTGTTTCTAAAAATTTGAAAGAAGTTCTGAATTGAAATAAACTTTTTCTAATTTCTTTTAAATTGCTTTCTAATATCTTCAGACACAGATTCGTTTTTCAGATTTGCGATTGTTAAGTTCGATTCTCCCGCCTTCCAAGCGGCAATAAACAAACAAAGAGTAATATGTGTTTGAATAATTAATCATATGCGTTGTTTTTTTCATTTCGTGATTACACATTGATTTAAACTACTTTTTAAGCTAATAAGTAAGAAAATGCAATGCATTAGCTTTTAAAGAAATTAAATAATAATAATAAAAGCACAAATTTTTCGTACTGCCCACCTGTATTCTAACTTAGAGTTTTCCACAGCTCCGTCGAAAATCCGTAAAAAGTTATGAGTATCAACAGTTAAAATTAGACAACGGGTAACCCGAAAAAACGTTTTATGTGCACATAGAACAACACAACATGCCTTTATAGTTACCTACCTTTTGATCTAAGTTTTCGTAACAAGCTGTCTTCTTGTAACTTTATCGCATGAATTTCATCATCTAGATCTCTTAAAAACTGAAAAAACATGACACAATGTAATTATCCAAGTAAAAATCATTCATTAAAGAGAATGAACGGACATAAATCCAGCCCATCTAAAAAAAACTCAAATTTCTATTCAAATTTTGTTTGGGTTACCCAGTCTGTACATGCCTAAAACTCCTACCTGTGGCTTAACAACGTATTGTCCCAAAACACTGAAAAGCCTCGCAAATCCAAGAGGAGTGCATACTATAACAAAAAAGAAACAACAAAAATTAGATAATTATATATGTACCGTAAAAACAATCAACCGCACCAGATCAATATATCATTTTGATCGCAACCACCCTTACGCATAAAATCAAAAATTTGACATTAACATATTTGATGCGATATCCAATAAACGTTTCAAGTTATACCGGGTGATTAATTCACTGTAGTTTGAAATATATTTGTGCCGATTTTTGTAATTATCATTTTGTTCTGCTGCTGAAAGACCAATATATTTTATGGAATTTTGAAACATTTTACGTTTTGATAGCCTGGAAATAATAGATCTGTCAAAAACATAATGCTTAAACTGCTGAAAAGGGGTCTAAAAGAGGGATCAAGGAAATGTTGTTTGTTTGAGGCTCTGGTGAATGAAGTCGGTTAATTTTTTTACTGGTCACTGAAGGAGGCCCAGGAAATTATTTCCAGATTTCAGAAACAAAATTCGTTATTTTTTTCTTTGCAAAATCAGCAATTTTAAGGGATTTTATGATAAGTGTTCATTGGACTGAGAAAATTCCGTAGTCCGGACTTTTTGTTGTGCACTAATTTCAAAACATTTTCTGAAAGGTGTCACTCTTTTTAACGAATGCGTACAGTCAGGGTTAAGATAAAAATGTCGACCATTCCTTTTTTTGGAATTGTCTAATTTCTTCAAAATTTATATGTTATTTGGTAGAGGATTTTTCAAATAAATTTTAATTCGGACGCTTCAGTTGAGACAATGGATGCACCTAATGTGTTAAAAGCTGAGTTAACCTTAAGGAGAACAGAGAAGAAATTTTATTAAACTTGGTGTTTCGATTGCTAGTTTTCTCAAAACAATGCAACAAGCGTTGCAACTTTCTGTTGATCCGCCCGGTACATATTTTGAAAACTCAAAATAATTAACATTAACATTATTCCCATTACTGTTATTTTGTCCCAGGGGACCCAAAAATAATATTTCTAGCAATATATGCTTATAGCATGCATCAAAACCAGGTCACTTTCAAGCCGGCAAAATTTCATTTCTTTTAATGTGCTGGTGAAATATTTGACATTGCTTGAGACCTTCTTGTATATTGCAACGTAAAAATGAGCTTGATTGGTAACAAACTCGAATTTCAGTGATTTTTCAAACGTCGGAACTTTTATTGGGTGATCCGGTCCGGTGTTAGCCTGCGTGCAGACTCAACTGGTTTCTATCAAAAGAATTTAGTTGAATGAAAATTTCAGGTTCCTTCATTCAATTAAATTTTTATTTAATTATTAATTCAACTAAATTCTTATAAAAAGAACTAGTCGAGTCTGCGCGCAGGCTAGTTCGGTATATCATTGTCTTCTTCGTTTGCAGTGTGTTTCCTTGCGTAATTTGTTCTAACTATTTTTAATTCAAAATCTACCACTGAAAAGAATTGTGAGAAAATATATATTTCCTGTAAAACAGTTGCCCAAAAACAAAAGTTAAAATTTCATTCTGAACTTACAGAGCTGTAACAGTACTCCAAACAATGAAATACATGAGTATATAAAAGGTAAATGAGGAAGCCAAGTGTCTGAAATTTAAATTGTAAAAAACGTTATATCATAACTAAAAAATGTTTAAATCTAAATTATCCAATAAATTTTCAAATGTAAGCCTTTTATATTAAAGCATTCCAATATAAAATTAAATTGTGGTATGTTGATTTGACATTATATTGTGTTGCAATATAATATCAAGGCTTGTCTCATTTTGAGATTATATTGCATTATTGCGTTAGAACGTAGCATTAAAAATCTTTGATAGTAATAAACATATATTTCATTCAATACAAGTCGAGCCTGTTTTTCAGTGTGTTGTTATGACATGATCTTCAGGCAGCTTGTTCCAAGAGTCGGCAACCAGATTTCAGGCTTCAAGAGGTTCGAGGTTTTATTACATTGTATTATTGTTTTATTACTGTCTTGAGGTTTTATTACGTTGGGTTGAATTGAGTTTCTAGTAAAAACATTTAAATTTACTAAACCTTTGAATAGAACATTAAAAACCTGACAAGTAATTAACTTTTCTCGTATCGTATAGAAAACAAAAATCACAAATTTCATAATGATGATCAATACATACCAAAACTTAATCTACTTTTAGTGTTATCATTCCAAAAGAAAATTCCATAAACAACCCAAACGAGGCTAAACACCAAAACACCAAGCAAGACAAGAACAACGAATGTTTCATAAACACGTGCCTTGATACCCTGTGAAAATGAATAATGTCTTTGATTAGATTTGTTGCAGTCGTCGTAGTTATCGCTACTGATAAGCTGGTGGACGCTCACACTGAAGTGAAATTGTCAGTAGCGATTAGCAAACAACAACAAAGAACGAAAGAACAGGGATCTTATGGAGTGAGACTAGTCTTTGATCATCTCTAGTGAAATCAATGCAGTTGAACATGGCATGAAAAAGCACCCGATCAATGTGTGACCAATGGTCGCAGGAATTGTTTTCGAAAAATGACCTTGCAGGAATTTTAGTAGAATTTCGTCAAAAGTTACGTTGCTTATGATGTTAAATTGCCAATACCTTGCAGGAAATTGTTAGGTCGGAAGTACCAAACAAAAGTTTCTAGCCATGCCGTTGAACCTTTCTAATTTGAACTTTCGTAACTCGAACTTCTGGTTACCGTGAACTTTTTTGTACATCCCTTGAAAGCTTTCAGTATTGGATCAGCTTCAGTTATCTCGAAAACCCTTGAAAGGATTCAGCTGTTATCAAATAATGATTTAAAAGGTACAAAATCATAAAAAACATATATAACTGTATTTGGATGCATGTATATTGTATTTGGATTTGGGTATCGGCCTTATTTTTCATTTAGTTTATTTTCTAATCAGAACTAAAAAATAAAGAATATTTTCATGCCTTGGCAGCTAGATTTAAAACCCGCAAACGTAAAAAACCTTGACTTTAATTTGAAGATTTTACGAAAGAAAGACACCAAAACCATCGCTATTTTCAAAACGTTTGAATATATAAGCATGCAACAGTTGCTGAAAACGAGGAAAACAAACGATCGTACAAGTAGAATCGTTAGGAATCATGTAGCTTTGGGAAGCAGAACGTTTGTCCGCTACTTACCTTCCTCGATCCTGCAAGTCCTTCAGACTCCGTGAAAAAATATGCAAAAGGCATAGCCAAAAACAAGGCAATATATGTACCAAGAAATATCTGATTCCACAGTCCTGAAAGAAAATTTTAAAATATTCTCATAAATTTGCATGGTAATGATAAATGAGACACCATTTTCGTCTTGCGTTATGCGTTCACAGATAATACGGTATGAAAACGAGGTTCTTTTTAATACATGCATGAAAACGAAACCATTTGAAAATGCATTGATTTGAAAGTGCATCGTTTCAAGCACCGTTTCTAATGTGAGCATCAAAAACTGAAACTTAAAAAAAAAAGAACAACAATTCAGAACAACATGTCATAAACCTTTCTTCAGCTTTTCAATCATTTTCGTTTAATTCACAATTGCTTGACGCACAATTGCCAAGTGACGCTTTTTGGTTATGGAAAAATATTTTGAGAATGGTAAAATGATACCTGGTATATTCTTGGATGCACCAATTTTGTGATAATTAATATATTTTTGGGTTGTTATCAAAAAAGATTTTAATTACAGTTGAAATACACACATAATAGTCAAACAGAAGCAAAACTGAAGTCTGACGTAATTGCTTTAGAAAAATTTGAGAAAGCTCAGTCATTTTATTTCAGAATTGCTAATTAATGTATTAAAATTCTACGTTCCAGGGATTTAGATCAGCTCTGTAACCATTTTGTAATTAGCTTAACAAGAATACTTGATAAACAAACAAAAACGCCAATCTCAAATAAGATTTCTAACTTTTATCAATTGTATAATTATGCGTTTCATCATAATCCTAATAATAGCAGTAGATTGCTTGGCCCTAATGGATTTACAGTATTTCATAAATTAAACATTTCCATGTTTGTAATGAATTTCCTTTATACTTCTTTCTTCTCTGTTTGTAATAAATATAAAAAGTATAGTTCAGCCTGCATTTATTAGTTTCACAAACAAAGTGTTACCATGTATAAGAGAATCATTTAACCATTTGATGTAGTAACTTTGTGGATATCGAAGAAGGACTTCATTGCTGATTATTGAAAATGGCAACAGCAGCACAGCACCAATGGATACTGTCATTGTAAAGCAACATAACCACAGTCTGAAATGGAACAAGAAGATTACACATGCATTACAATTTGTAAATTAGCACTACTTTCTTGAATAAGAATCCTTGTGAGTGTTTTAAATTGTAACAACAAGAAAGGCAGAAGAGCTCCCGACAAGCATGGCTAGAAATTTTTATTTGGTGCTCGTAACCAAACAAATTTTGCCTACAAATTTCCTGCAAGATTCTGGCAATTTAACATATAATAAACAACGTAACTTTGACCAAATTCTACAAAATTTATCCCTATATGAGATTAAAAATACCCCAGCTGCTGATGTATACTGATCAGTTTATTTGTGTAAAAATTCTGAACACTTCCAGGGAGTAATAAGCTAAGAAAAAGTTCAATTTAAAACTTACGATATGCGATAAACCATGTCATCTTCATCATCTGAAAAAATTAATAATTTTTAGCATTTAGAATATACAGTAGTTTAGTTAATGGTGTGAACATACACAAATAAACCTGAACCACTCAGGTGTACAATCAATTAATTTTAAGATCCAAGAATTAAAAAAAAATGCTTTATACTGACTTCCATGGCAACCATTCTGCTGTCTAGAGTAACCAACACATTGTGTAGGGTCTTATGAGCAACCATTTAAATGTATAAATTCTCAGCTAACCTTATTGTATAATCATATATCATAAACTAAAAAAAAACTTACCATACATGTTGATCCTTCTTTTTTTCAAAACTCTGATGATTGCATAGGAGATAAAGTAGAGACATATGAATGCCAGCAATGATATCTAAAAAAAAATAAACAAATATTTCAGGATTAATAATTTAATTGTTATTTAAATTTCCCCACTTTTCCATGCCATGGCTTTTCCATGCCATGGTTGGTGCCTAAGGTTTCGGAAAACCCAAATATTTCCAATGCAAATTTAATTTTATGTGCAGAGTTTGGCAATGGCACATGGCTGATATTTATTGAGAAAAGTCTTGTCAATTGCGATCATCAATAAATCTTGTTTTGTTGGGAAGGAGAAAACTGGCCATCCTTGCATGAGAAAAATAAAAACAAGGATAAAAACAATATTATGTAAGGTTTTTGCTGATTTTTTTACTCATGTTGGACAACAGAAAAGGAATGACGATTCATACAACAAATGCTGACATTCAGTGGAAAGTATTTGAAAGAGGAGTAAGCCCACAACATTGTCTTTTTTTGGCTGTGTGTGATAAAATGACAGTGAGAGTTTCTTGCTGATGTCTTGACTTGTCTTCTAAACCAGAAATTCAGATACCATACCAGTCCAGTCAGTAGCTCACAAATAAGTCCCTTACTTTATGGATTGATTTCCTAAACTATATTTGTTTACTTTCTCCTTTGTAAAGATTCTAAATTTGTTCTGGATGTCGCAAAAATTATTTTCAAAGCTATACAAAGAATGCATCACAAATGTTGCTGTATATTGAAGTCATTAAGCTTTTTTTGATTGATGCATATACATACTGTACATAATCTGCTATTTCAATTTGCAAGGCTGGTGTACTTGATCTAGTAACAAGCTTTTTTAAATAAATAAGTAAAGCGGTAAATAAATTGTTTTTTGTTTTTGAAAAACTTGGTTCTTCAAAAAACTTGGTTCTTATGAAGTGTGTTATTGCTTACGTGTGTTATTGCTCAAGCATTATGTGTGTGCAAGCTCAAGTTTTGGTGGGATAAGTTTGTTCACTTAAATGTGTATACAGAATATTTAGCCTTGCTTGGGTGTCCAAAAATCCTTACTGGCGTAGATTGCATACATATAAGGCCTTGGCCTAAATCTTAATATAAAATATAAATTAGATATCGTAATGAACACAATCACAGCTTTTTGGTCTACATATACCCCCCCCCCCCCTCGTTGGCAAAACAAAGGCTGCTAATAAAGGAAGGATCATGCACATCAACTGTTATTAAATATTAATTGTTTTATTCCTATTTTTCTATTGTTCTTCTATTGCTACTTTCAAAAATGGTCACACCAAGTACATAACAAAGTTCACCTTTTGAGGCCCTTCTATCTAGACTACACGCACGTCCCTCTCTGGAATGGCGCAGGTCTAACTTCTTCAGTTTAATTTTATGAATTGCAAATCTGCTGGTGTCTTCCTAATACTTACAATACTTTG
Organism: Phacellophora camtschatica; assembly: GCA_036873815.1. Classification (NCBI taxonomy): domain Eukaryota; kingdom Metazoa; phylum Cnidaria; class Scyphozoa; order Semaeostomeae; family Ulmaridae; genus Phacellophora; species Phacellophora camtschatica. Next base: position 8,868 of record JAYJMH010031267.1, read on the forward strand.
ACGTATTACTTCGTAAAAATATTTTTCATGTTGTTCTTCGTCAGACCAATCCATGTTGTTGTCTTGGCTTGGTCAATAACGGCAAAGCGCAAGCAGATAGTCATCTAGGCCTAGTAGTTAGGCCGCGAATGGTGTGATGAACGCACTCACTCTTCTTTCAACACAATAAGTCAACTTCTTAATTCTTGTTCATTGGATCTTCAGGAAAAAACTTCTGGATTTTTCTTCAGAGTCCAAAGGTCTTCATTTAAACAATAACTCGAAATAATTAAAGTTCATCAATTTTTGAAGACAGCTGAAGCAGTCAGTGCGAGTGAATGCACTTTTGTATGAGTAACAAAATTTAATACCAGACCAGATCAAATTCCAAAGTTTAATTTCAAGCATGGGTAGTTAGACACCGCAGTTAAATGTTGTTTCTTTTGTAAAATGACCCATGTCTTAAGGTGGTAGTTTGAGAATTGTTGTGTTAAATGAAAAATTAATAGTGCAACTGGGCAGGAGGGGAGCCGCCGCCCCAATAATATTTTGATATTGTCGTAAAATTTGGCATTTGTTGGAAAATTTTTATCATGAAACTTTTATCTTTATTATTAAAATTTTTATCACTGAATTTTTGGCACGAAAAGTAATCTGTTGGAAATTTCTACCAGCTTGCCCCCTGCTTGCTCCTCCTATAAAGTTGCTCCCCGCCCCTGCTTGGTGGGCAACAATTTTGGAACGTGACATTCAAAATCACTGAAAATAATGTGTTAAAAAGACGGCTTGATGGCATCTGTACGTAAGCATACGTACTAATTGGATATTCTTTACCCCCCTACCCGTAAGTGTTAGTAATAAAATGAATGCTTTACTGTCCTTTATTACTTTCAAGAGCTCAAATTAAAAAAAAGCATAATAAGAAATCTTTGATCTCCCTGTGGTTCCTGGTCTTCATGAAAATATTAGCCTGCGTGTAGGCTTTACTTTTTTACTGCGGAGGAGAAGAAGATAGGGCTAGAAAACACTTCCCAAAAGATATTTGTGCGCGGGTATGCCAATTCCTCTTCCGCGCAGGCTTCTTTGAGAGTGTCCCCATAAATTTTGTGTTTAATGTACGTTCTTTTCTGAAGCAATACTTTAAAATTACGTTAGAAAAAAAGAAAATTTAAGAAAACTTTCTCTCGCAAATTTAACTAGCTATACACAAAATAAATAAAATCATGACAACACAATGATACACTTTAAACACTCCCATTAACGAATCATTGATACAAATAAATGCTTCAAAAACCTTAAGATTTTTACTGTTCTTCAAATGTACAAAATTTCCTTCACTTTTCTTAATAAAAATCAAAACCAAAAGAACGATCATAAGTTTAGATTCACAGAATGCATATTTTTAACATCATGAGACCATTGAAACATACTTTACTGCTGTTGTACGTACAATAATTGTGATTCTGGAAACGTTTATCAAAAGTGTTCTGTTAATGTCTCGATAAGATGAGTAGGAGGTTCATTCTCGTAAAAAATACGATATATCGACATCATGAGTGGAAACCTGAAAAAAAAATGAAATGAAAACAATCGAGTGTAAATCAAGTGAAAACAATCGAAAACTTCCACGCAAAAATACGCGAAATGGAAAATTCTACAAATTTACAGAAATCAATGAATGATATCGTCAATCCGTTTATTCACAGTCTTTCTTGGTTCCATTGTTATTATTCTAATTACGTCCATCCTTCATCTCACAGTTCGAATTTTTTCTGCATCTTTTAGTTCACACTTTAAAATAGCACATGCAACATTTAATATGTACGCTTGTATCGTTATCTATTATAGCATACAATTAACCTTCGATTTGAAATTTTGCTTGGGGTTCTGACAATGAAGTTTTGTTTGCCTCGAAACATTTCAAATCAATCAATTATACATGGAACAGTCTTCCTTTATTTTGCATGGAATATTTTTTTTTTCGTTTAATTTGTATATATGAAATATAGTTGGTAATCATGGGATATTTTAAAATGAAACTTAGCGACGACAAGTTAATTGTTGAGCGACGTTTCGATGTCATCTGAACATCACTTTCAAGCTATGGTATCAATAGAAGGATTGAAACAATTGTGATAAAAAGTGCACCAAAAACGCGAACTTGAAATGAGCGCAAAAGTTGTAAATGAGCTTCAACCTTTGCGCCAAACTAAGTAAACAATTTTGCAGCAATTGAATCTGACTGTTTGTTTGATGTTTCATATTTAATATATATTATTTTACACGAAATCCATTCAGCAAATTACAAAAATAATAATGACAGGTCTAGACAAATTACAATAAATTAAAACGTTATAAAGGATCTTAGGTTTAAAATGTTAGGATTTATTTGGTGCTCTTCCAAGGAGTCGTGTTTAACTTTGATTTTAATTTCACCTCTTAAGATTTAAATTTTTTTTGAAATTGCGGTAGAGTAGGCACCTCCCTGGATTTCTGGTCCCAGAAGTTTCTCGTTCTGCAGCTTAAATGCAAGGACCGCTGTTAGAATTGACCCCAAAGGCTCTCTGGGCACCTTCTATTCATAATCTTGTAGGTCATTGTGGATCTGTCAAGTTTGATTAATTGTTCCACATTGAGCCATTTTTTCGACCACTTATCTTATGCTAGCCCTCTCAGTTATTTTTTTTTTTTGATTAACGAAATGAATCAATTAATATGGAAGGAAATGATCTGTAACTACTATTTTGGCGCTAGAATTTCCATAATTTTTCACTTGCTGTCAGATTTTGAATTCAAAAGTTATCAGCAAGTGTTGGATCAGAAATCAATTTTAATTTTGGAAAATAAATGCAATGTCGTACACCGTATTACCATGCATTAACAGAGATTGTCGACGAGATCCTTGAAAATATTTAGGACTTACTGATTTTCCATATTTTTGTCTTTCAAAAGAAGATAAACTTGATAAGCTGTGTGTGGCCCTTGCAATTTTTGCCCATTTAACAGTTCTTCTTCTAGCTCATCCATACTCTGTAAAATAAAAAAGATTCAATTTAAAATAAGTTTGTCTTAGATGTGTTCGTGTAGCCGTCGATACATGTAAAAATTACGCTTTAGTAATGAAAAATTGAGGGGAAATTTTGAACTCTACGCTATATCAGGTATGTTTCGGCAGAGGTGGAAAATGTTTTTTTCTTTCTGGGAACCTGGGTCTAGGGTTGAAACTTTCTGTGAAAGTTTTCCATAAACTAAATTTTTTATAACCATATTTTTAATGGTTATTGTCACTATAATTTTACCGTATTTGTCTCGATTATAATAACTATAAATTTTTCGAAGAAGATTTTTTTAACTATGTTCCCAGGTTCCGATAAATTTGTTCTCTATTATTAACAGTTTAAATATCAGTTTTTATGCTAGAGACCTTTTCCTACACTCCTGTATATATTTGAAATGCAACGCAAAATAATCCTTACTTTTCCAGTTTCCACAAATGCTTTGGCAACTTTTCTGTTTCTTCCTCCATAACACGTGGCTATGAGGTCTGCAAGACCACAAGATTCCAAGAAAGTGTCTTCTTTGACGTCATCGTAAAATGTATAAGCAAACAGCCTCATTTCCATGATGCCCAATCGAATGATAGCGGCTTTCGTGTTTTCGCCATAACTGAAATGAAAGTATCTAAATTACGTAGCTTTAGTCAACTCGAAAAATGGATCGACGAGGAAGTGCTCGAGGGAATAAGAATTTGTGATAAGTTATTTGTGAAATTCAAAAAGTTGCGAAACCACATTGATTGAGAAAACTTTTAAAGAGAAAGGGTCCATGTACAAAAATCACTAAATTGAAGAAAAAAGACCATATCTTAAGCAAATTAAATGCCGACATTGGAAAACCAAAAAAATTATGGAAAAGCCTAAAATCTCTTGGCTTGCCCTAAAAAAAAAGCACCGTCCAAAATTTGCCTTAAACACAACGACAAACACAATTTTGGCGACAAAACAAATACAAACATCTTGAAAGACTTCTTTTCAACTTTAGCAACAGAGCTAGTTAAAAAAATCTCCCAAAAGTTTATTACCAACATTTGAAACATGGCTCCAAAAAATTGTCACTTCATTACACAACGACAGAGGAGACCCAAAAATTGTTGAAGAAAATGAAATCCTTCGAAAGCTGTAGGACCTGTAACCTCGGATGTATTTTTTTTAGGACGGTTCTTCGGTTCTAGCCGCAGCTATTGCAGAGTCATGTAATCTTTCCATACTACTTCATGAATTTCCAGATTATTGCAAACGAGCAAAGCTCTTCAAAAAAGGTTCTAAAAATAAACCGAAAAATTATGGTCTAATCTCGTTATTGTCAATTATTTCAAAAATATTTGAAAAAGTTATCCACAAACATGTTCAAAAATATTTTGACGAAAATGGAACCCTATATCGTCACTAATCTAGATTTTCGTCTACAAGATTTTGGGCCGGCATGAGTATAATCGAACTCCAAAAGGTCTTTGACGTCACTGGCTATGAAATTATTTTTCAAAAAGACCCATCTAGGTATCAGTGATTTTCCAAATAAGACCCATCCAATGGTTCAAATCTTACTTGCAAAAAAGAACGTTTGTAGTCAATGTTGAGGAAAAATTCTCATCTTCAGCTAAATTAATATGCAGGGTTCCTCGAGGATCTATCCTTGGGCCCCTTATATTTCTACTGTGTGTAAATGAAACGCTACAAGCAGTTGATTGTGGTCTAGTTTTCAAAGATAAGGACAAAATAGAAGCAAGCCAGAACTTAAACTTGAACACATTGGTTTGTAGATAACAAATAAACATTGACATTGAAGAAGCCAAAACAAAATCAAACTCTCGTCAGCATCTTTTAGATATTCGGTATTCGTAGAAGTTGCATTAGATATTTGGAATAAAATAAAATCGATTTTATGCTATTCAACACACCTTTAGATATTCTTTCACTATTTTTGAATATCTAAAGCATCATTTTTGAGTGAATATCCAATGGAATATCTAATCAAATATCTAATCGTGTATCTCGGCCTTAAAACTATATTATTGGCATAATAGGAAATTTGATGAGATACAACATAACCATACAAGTTCTTACCCAAGACCATCAATGACCCCTGCACCAGTTGCGACAACATTCTAAAAATAAATAAATTAGTTCGTTTACCTAGATATATCAATTTAATATTAACCAAGTAAATTATTGAATGATACGTATATATGACTTTTTACGTATATCTTTTTACTTTTTACTTAGATTTTACGTTAGCGGCCCAGGTTTATTAAGCTCTGCTTTCCCTGGGTCGCATAGAAATACTGCTTTTGTAACATGTATTTTAGACGGTATTTTTTTGAAAAAAGTTGAATTGAATTGAATAGTATTCATATCAATTTGTATCATTCAGCATCCAAAGAAAAGAAAAATTTTGGAGGATTATGAAGTACCAAGATTTTTCGTTGATGATTTGTTCAGATATGCAGGGGAAAAAAGAAGACCTCCATATAGGTAATGCTTTTTTTAATTTTAAGTTTTAATTTTGTGATTAAAAGTTATTGAAGGCCAAACATGTTTTTTATTTTGTTTTGAAGATGTCTAGAAGTAAGGAGTGCCAGAAGGTAGTTTCATGTCACAAAATAAAAACTAGTGTTCTGGTCGTCAAAGTAAATACAAAGGTCTATTTCTAAAAATTCAAGGGTGAATTCAGAGGGGCCATGCCATGACCTCCTTAAACCAAAATAGTTTTTCTGCATGCACAAGATCATTAGTGCCGTATTTTGTACAACATTTTGTAAGTGAACAACAAAAGGTTCAGTTTTTTTAATTTTAACAAAAACTCGTATTCCGGTCGTAAATGACAAACAATTGATGAGTTGAAAACATTGAAAAATTTACTGTATCGAGAGAATTTAGCCAAAGTAACTTTTTGGTCCAAATTTACAAATACTTGCTAAAAATCACGAAAATGAAAAGCATAAGCGAGAAACTTCCCAAAGGATGTTTTTGACTGGTAAGGATTCCCATCTCCCATAAAAGAGTTTTCCAATTAAGGAAGGATTTTTTATAAAATTCCATAATGGCAGTCTTTGCTAGAAAATGTGAATTATTGGTATGGCTATGCTCGCCAACCTTTTTAAAATCCTAGAATAAATTAACATAATTAACTGGAATAAATTAACATTACGTTTGGAAGTAGCTAAAATGGGAATTTTTCTCAGAAAAGCATTCTGGGATCAAATATTTTTATTTCCTTGCACTGAAACACATACTTTTGTAGGAAAAAATATTCATTGTTTTATTTTTATACAAAAGCTTTGTTGATACGTGTTTCTTCATTTGAAAATTTTTGAATTTGCTTTAAAATCAATATTTAGTTAAGCCTATGAAAGTTACAAAGGCTTGTTGTGAATTTTTTATTTACAAACATGTCATTTTCATTTCTAAAGGTGGTTTGTGATGGGTCCTGCAAGATCGGGCACTGGAATTCATATAGACCCACTTGGGACAAGTGCTTGGAACGCCCTGGTCCATGGTCACAAGAGATGGGTTCTTTTCCCATCTAATACGCCTCGTGAACTTATAAAAGTGAAAAGGATTGAAGGTGGCGATCAATCGGATGAAGCCATAATTTGGTTTCAAACTGTATATCCGAAAACGCAAATGGAATCATGGCCTGCATATTGTAAACCTGTGAGTTATTGAAAACAATTATCACAACTTTACATCGTCATTACATTTTTTTAATACTCTTTTTATTGTTATTTTTTTATATTCTTTTTATCACTTGTAGAATGCAAAACGTTTAAAAATTATTGCTGCGCCGCAGCGGCGATAACTGCGAACGAAGTTTTATACTCTGCTCGTCCTACATTGGGAATTTTGTCAGCTTTGTCATGCCTCTGGACCACAATTGTTGTTCAAAAGCCAAACTATAGAAATTCCCAAATTGTCGCGTGCCCAGTACTTCTAAAGCATGACACATATAGGTTACTCTTACCATATGCGAGGATCATGTTGTGATTGTCATCTTTCTGCAGTGGTAGGTAGCCTTAGGCTGTGGTTTGTATTTAATCAATTTGGGTAAGTAAGTAGGTAACCTAATCCTGAGCAATAACATAGATCGTTGGTGTGCCGCGCCGCCGCACCATTGTTATGCATGGCATGGTACGATTTACAAAATGGCCCTTAGTTTACCATTATTACCCTTTATTTGTTTTAGGAACAAAGGGTTATTTTTTATAAGTTTACATTTTATATTCAATAATAGTCAATTATATTCAATAATATTTGTAATTCAATAATGTCAAATAAACTAAAGGGCCTTGGAATGCGTTGCAGGCAGTGCAGTTAGTTACGGAGTTAAGGAGAAATTTTGCTACCGAATGGCTTTAGTTGATTAGCATTGGCAACGGTTTGATTTAAAGAGGAAGAAGCAGAGCTTCCAGCATGCTCCCCAACACCTCAACTGCATACAAGAGATCAGCACTTCCCTTAATTAAGTTAACAGCTAATATTCTCATTATTTAAAATTTAAACGTGGCATTCTATAAGACCCAAGAGAAGCGGAGCTTGTCTGACTTGGGCTGTAGCTTATACCGGGCTAAAATAATTTCCCCCTGTTTGCAAAGTTGTTGTGGATGATCTTTAATGTCAATTATTCTATTTTTGTTTAAATTTGATATACGAGGCTTCAATTTATAGTTTGATACCTTGATTGCCAAAACCTACCCAATAATTACTGAGTTATACTCAATGAAACCAAATATAGAAGATTTCTGCTTTTGCAATCTACTGAAAATACTACACCTCTGGTATAGTTCACGGATTACATACTTCAACATCAAGTAAAAACAATGTTATTAAATTTAAAGCTCCTACACAGCAACTTTAGAAACGTGGGACATTTTTTGGGGCCATCCGATCACAGGAGGCCCAATCGCGGAATATTTGCTCAAAAAATTTAGTATAAATGAAATTCTTACCACAAATGGTTGATTGTTTATCTCTGTTTCTTTCCTTGCATCCAACTCAATGACTCAACCTGCCGCTATGACAACATCGGCCTGTGAATTCAATGAAACTCTTAAACATTGCATAGAGTACATTTGTTTTCGCTTTCCGCCATGAAATCATTTAAAACAGATTCGAAATAATC
>JAYJMH010031278.1:0-17019 GCA_036873815.1 Phacellophora camtschatica
ATTAGCCAAAACAACTAGATCCCTCAAATTGGAAATAAAGCAAAGGAAAATAAGATACTTTGGGCACATAATCAGAGAAAATAAGATACAAAAAACACTATTGACAGGAAAAGTAGAAGGCAAAAGGGGTAGAGGTCGTCCGAGGAGAGCATGGGTCAATGACATCACACAGTGGACACAAAGAAGCTCACAACAGAGAACAGTGGAGATATCCATCCGCAAATCTACCAGAGGTAGTCGCGACCAACAGGTAACAGGTAAACATCGAGAGTCTCCGTGCCCATGCACGAATTTAGCATGCAGCAACTGCAACAACAAACAAGATCAGAAAACATGGCTGTCGTCACAAATGCATTTTCGACTTCTAACAAGCCCAAGGACAAAGAAAAGAAGATGAACGTACGTGAAAATTTCTTGACAAAAAGTGCAGATTTAATGCAATCTTTGGGTCAAAAAGAACTGTCATTACATCTGGGGAAAGAAGCAGGAGATAGAAGGTATGAAGCAAGAGCAAAAGAGAACGAACTTCAACAACAACTTCAACTCCAACTTCATAATCTTTCAAGCCACAGAAGAAGGCCAAAAATACTACACAACAAGCGTTTCACCAGTGACCCAAGTAACACTGCTTCTGATTTCACGTGTCAGTTTTGTGGCAGTTTGCAAAATCCTTTGGCATGTCATTTTCGCATAAGACCAAAACGAAGAAAACGGAAAATCACTAAAAGTAAAAGAAGAGGAGGAAAGGTGATCGTGACACAAAAAGAAGAAGAAGAACAGAGGGAGGAGGAAAAGGAAGACATCTGTAGCCTTGATTATGAAAAATTAAATGTTGAAGAATCACTTTCAGCAAGTATGAAGCCAAATCAAGCTCCAACAAATAGTAAAAAACATCATCGAAAGGGTGCAAGAAAAAACAATTTTCTTGTTTCAACATGCAGCACTTGTAAACATTCTACAAAAATCATATGCAAACCACCAAAACGAAATCAGGAAAAAGAGCAAAAATTAAAAATGAAAGAATCGTCTCATGGAAAGAACAAATTTCAGCATTCAAAGGATGCAAGAAGGATCCTTGAAGTTGGTACAGAAACTCCTAAAACCGAATTTTCATGTGCATCAAAATCTGCTAAGAAAAAAAATAGAGCACAGAACAGTCCATTAGCAAGGCTCTTAGCTAGTAAGAAAAAAACTGAAAATAAATCTCCAAGTTTAAAATTATTTTTAATTAATACTTAAAATGATCCAAGAATACACACATGTTATTTTATTGAGTTTATGAAATGCAGTATTTATCTGTACAGTGTTATGACTTACTATGACACATAGCATGATAAATATTGTAATTGATCCAGGTAAGACTTTTTTGTGAGATCAACCAATGTTGTGACAAAATGTTTATTTTATGTTTAAGTCCATTTACATCAATATACATTTAATGTCTGTTAAAGTCGGGGTAAAATACCAAGATATACACATTTTTTATAAGGAATGTCTTTATAAGAAACTTGAGGCTGTTGAGATTGCCAAAAAAAATTTGGCTCAGGCTGAACATTGAAAAATTAAATTTAGGACTATGAAGAAAAACACACTATAGTATTTTTACTTGGATGTTTCTCACTCCAACGCAACTACTACCTATGCATCATAATGGTAATATCAATATATACCATATCTCCATTTCAGAGCAGTTAGATACTTTACCTAAAATGCAGTAGGGGAGTAACACAGGTTAAATTTTTCAAAATATGAATGACTCATCAATTTTTCGTAATTTATTAAGTTCTTTGGGGTTGCTTTTCATCAGACTACTCGTTTCTGGCATGTTTTCCTAGTATCTAGGGCATTTCCAGACATGTTCCATAATATCATTTCAAACACAAGATTCTTCAAAAACGCACCAGTCTTTTTACTGTAATGTTTTGAGTTGTATGTAGGGTTGTAAAATGATATACAGGTGGACGATTGTTATTTGTCTAATAAGGATCTGGTAAGGAACTTTGAGCCTCATTTACAAAAAAATGAGATACTTCAGCCTGGGATTCTCGATAAGGCTCCTTGTAAAAAATCATGTGTTACGTGTTAAACACAATAATAACAAAGAAGCATTTAAAGTTTTATTTTTGGATTTTTTTATCGTGATCTTTTAGGCCCTGTTCACACGGGTCCGTTTTGTTCCGATAAGTGGAACGATGAGGGGTTATGTTCACAGGCAATCGTGCCATTTCGTACCAAAAACCAGAAAATTAAAAAAGTGACCCGAAAATTAGAATGGAACAATTGCATTCCGTTTCGTTCCCGTGTTAACATCCAGAGACGGTAAAAAAACTTATATTTCAACACAGTTCAGCTCAGAAAACTCAGAAAACTTACATTTCAACACGGTAGAAATATGTTGTTGAAACCGATTCAAAGAAAATTTCTTCCCCTTGTGGGCCTTGCTCCTTCAAGCATGTTTGGGGGTTTTAATTTTTACTAGCAGAGGCAGAATCCATTTTGATAAGGTTAAGTTGCGAGAACAGGAAATTATCCTCAGAAAGAAAAATTATCCTCAAAAAGAAATTTATAAAATAAACTGGTACATAGATGGAACGGAACGACTGTGTTCCCGTGGGAACGGGGCCTTAGGCTTCTTTAAAATGATATGCTATTTTCTCCTGAACTGCACTATCTCGGAAGAAACAATACCTTGATGAAAACACTGCATTTATCAGTTGATAGAAACTGTGTGAAAAGTGAAAAGGCCACAAAGAAGACCAAAGACGACCTGGATGCAAACCATACGGCAAGATCTGAACAGCATCGGAATCAAACTAGATGTTTCTAAAGCAACCAAAACATTGAATAGATTATTGGAACTGACACATAATAGAAAAAACTGGCGCAGCATCGTAAAACGCGTTGTACAGCACTAACTGCGTGCAACGTCATAGTGGTGTAATAGAAACTGTGTGCTTGTCGTTTCCGTTTCTTATCGTGAGTCTTGTAATTACCATATTATTAATTATCTTTGATTATCCTGGAAAATTCGAATTAGAAACACGTTTTATAGCACGGTGCTGCTCAGTTTCTTTCCTAATTAGCGAAAAGTTGGAATTGGCTGGATGGTGTTAAGACTCAATAAGATTGGTTCAAGGGGATTAAAATCAGTGAAAGTTCGAATTATAGGCACGTCAAATTACCGCAAGTGGATTTTCTATGCTTTTGGCACGACCATTTCACTTTACGGAGGACTACCAAAAACCAGAGTCAGGAAAACATTATGGTCGCACATTCATTAAATTATTTGCAAGATCAAACTTTATGCTCGGAGGACATAGTTAACATAGATATGATTTAGGATCTGATTAATGCAGTAGATGGAGGATGGTAAACTAACAATTATACACGAATGTTATGCAGATTTTCTTTAGATACATATTTTCGTAGAAATATTGATCCTGTTTCGTACTGATGTTTTCAAAAAGGTAGCACGTGATTCAGTTTAATCTAGGAGGGTATAGTTCATGTGCCTTCATTTTTAAAGCAGAAAAAGAACTGTTTTCATTGTTTTCTTCAAATATTCTATTGTTTTAGCAAACAATAGCTATTGCTCTCTACAATTTTGCCCGAATTTCGAAGTTCTTAGAAATTATTGGGGGCGTGAAACCCCACACTCCCCACTAGCTACACTCCTGGTCAAGGTTAAGAATGTGCTTTAGAAAACGACCACAGTTAATATTTTTGCAACGTTTTAACAAAAATTTATAAAAGAAAATGTAGACCTCCACTTTTTGTTCGTTATAAATTCTAATTTGAAACGGTGATGAGTAATTACTCTAATTTTGTAACGATTTATATTTTATTGAATATGACCACAAAATTTTAATGGAATTCCAAATAAATTACGTAATTGTCTACTTGAATGAAAACCTTTCGGAATTGATTTTAAAATCACACTTTTATGAATAGGTGAAGAAATGTTTGATATTAATTTTAGCAACGGTGCCGAAAATTTTTTATGAAAACTGCGAAACCCTTTTCGAAACCCAGATCTTTCTTTGTTGATGTGGTTGGTGACGTTTACTGTCAGCTGATGCTTATAATAACGAAGGCACGTGACCTGACACAATGATCTGATATGCCATCTCACACCAGAAATTCGAAATTCAGCTGTGGACTCTTGAGGAAGAAATCCTGATTTGGTTTTACCATAAATTTTTATATTTCACAACCCAACAGGAAGTAACTGATTTGCAGCTAAATTTTATTGAACAAACAACGAAGAACGGTATGAAATTTTCTTAGCGTCTATCCCGTATTTAGCAAAATTCTGATGTATTTTCCTTTGACAGTGGATTGAGAACACTGCTTTTTTAGTTAGGCCTATTTTTCACCGACTGACATGACCGCACCGCCACCATCACCATGCATAAAACTTGATAGTATTTTGTGTGTCTGAACTTCGTACAAAGGATTAATACAGTATATTATTTTGTGACTGTGTTGTTTATGTACTTTGTGTTGATGCAACAAAGCTGTGAGAATAAAAACAGTTGGACTTTTTTAGAGAGTTTGTTTGTAGTACTAGTAATAAGTGAGTAGTAATAAGTTAGTTAGGCCATAATGGCCACCAGACCTGGACTTGTAAATCTTGTTGTTGTGGCAAAATGCACGGCAATAAATCCTATTAGTATATATTGTATTATTGTACTGTAGGGAAATTCATCACTCGATTTGGTGGAATGTTGAAATAAGGATAAGCAGATAAGGATTATTCATATAATATAAATACTGTACTTGATTTTTGCTAATTTGTTTTACAAAATGCTTGTTTACATTTTGGTGTCTTTTGGCTTCTGTTTCATTAAAGTTAATTTATTTAGAAAGTTTTGTTTTGTTCTCAGATCTGTTTGTTTTTAAAAAAGTACAAAAGGCTTGTTTGATAAATTTATTTGATTTGATTTATTTGCTGACTATTGCTACATTTATTTTTTTTTTATTCACTTTATTTTCAGTTGGTTACATATTTAATTGTAGCAACTACTGTACTGCTAATTCATACCAACTATTTACTATTACCTGCCTATTAACCATGATATAATAAAATATAATATAATATACAATGATACAAGACTAGACGAGTATATAGTTACAACATACTGATTAAATAAGAAGTAATTTTCTTATAAAAAATATGGCATGTTCCCAAGAATTAAAATGTTTTATGTCTTTAACAGTTCAAGGGTTAAAGTTCGGTGTTTTTTTACTCATTGTTTTTTTGCTCATTCTTTTGAACATTTTTTACATCTGGCTTGAATTTTGAGGTATGATATGTATAACAAAACACCTGTTGTGCTTTGAAAATGTCCATGACTTACAGAGATGGCAATTCTGCACTACCAGGTTACCCCAAAAAACATGGGATATTTGCCTGCTTATAGCTTTAAGTTAAAGAGTAAGCAGTTTGAATATTTGAAAATATTGTGGTGGGTAGATATAAGGTCAACTTGGATAAGAAAATTTATTTGACCTAATCGGTCTTGCCATTCTTAATCTTAGCCATTGGGATTAGTGATTTTGTGGGAAAAAAGGACAAAATAACTTTGGAGAAACTGGTCCTCCTTTTATTCTTTTATTGTTATTATAATGGAGGTTTGCTGTGTCCTGTTAGAAAAGAATAATGAAAGTTAAAACCTGGACCTCTTTGTCTCTAGGAATTACTGGCTGCTTTATGAAGACAACTTCCCATGTTTTATTTTGGGTCACCCAATATATGAGAGGATTTATACATTTTTTATTTGAACAATAGTCAACTTTTGCAATCACTTCATTTTAGCTTTATCTATCACATCTTGCCTCTTTTCTATTAGCTTCCCTACTCTTGGTGCTCACAACACTATAATATATATTGTATCACGTAACTGTAGGAATGTTATAATCTTGAGTAGATACTCAAATGCACCAGGACTAGAGAAAGCTGTCAATCTGTAACAGATAGAAATCGATAAACCACAAGGAGACCACTTATCTGAGCTTGATTTTTTGATACTGTTTGATTTTGACTTTTCTTTTTTCTTTGGATTTGAAGGAGCACTTCTGTCTGAATGCAAAGAAGCAAACAGCATGAATTTAAAGTCATTATGAAATGGTCTTCCTATGTTGTAGCCCAAAGGTTCAAATGATGATTCTAAACAAAAAGTGTTTTATTTAATTTTGCAAAGGTTGTTCATGACATTCTGATGTTGCCATGATTATAAGAGCACATGTAAGGGAAATCATATTTCAAATACTGAAATACACATGTGGTTATTCTTAAAAAATATTTGAGTTTGCATTTTTTTTAACCAAGTAGTTTCTGTTTACAGTACAACTTTGTTCTGAAAATTACTAAACATAACTGCCTGAGTGATGTCGGTCAAGGCTAAGAGTAAAAAATGATGTAAATTATTAAATAAACCATTCCTGGAAATTCCGCTATATTGACTAAGCCACCAATAGCAATTAAGTCACAATTTTCACTTCCTGGAGAGCTCCGGTCGAGTGGAAGAAAGTTTGAATTATTTTAAAATTGAGTTAAAAATTTTTCTTACATCTCATATTTCTATTCATACCTATGTATGCAGGGAGGGCTAATTTTCAAACAAACTTTTATGGAATGTATATCAGAAGAATATACATTTAGAAGTGTATGGCTCCATCTGCGCTTGATATGTAAAACAGGATAAAGCTAATGCCCTTTGTTTCAGGCAAACAATCAGTTTTCCCAATGTGCATAAAATATCAGGAACACCAAACCAAAACTACCACATTTTGGTTAATTCCACAAAGGGTATGGGATGGGTTTGAGTCTGCAGTAAGTGCTTTGCGCAACCATGATTCATCTGTTTTTATTATAATTGGTTGTTCAAATTACCCAAACAGTTGTGGTCTACCATAGATACATACAAGCACAACCTGATGATGATGATGATAGATACATACAAATTACTGCATGATTTGTGCTTTGCAACATAAGTAAAAATACCAATTTTACAATATTTTGTCAAACATGAAACTTCATTTAATCTTTGTGAGATGATATCATGTTTTGCTGATTACTGTGTTTGTGCGAAAAAATGATGGTAAACTTTGTCAAATTTTAGTGTGCACAGCAAGCTTGTTTCCCATGTAGGCTAATTGCACACAATTACAATACTTTACAGATTGATGAGACCTGAAAAAGTACTCCTGGGGAAGATTACATACTAAAACACTACAGGGCATGATCCTTGAGAAAACCTGTTTCTATAAAACTTATAATTTATGCAGAGTTTGAACTTTAATTTGAACACTTTTCTTTGATCAGCTAAATCAACACCTTTTTGTTTGAGGTTTTTGTAAAATATTGCATGAGAATTGACCATGGCTTTTATATTTGCTGTTGATTCAAGAAAATATCAACATACTTTTGGAAATTGGTAACTTAATTGACATCATAAAATACCAAACAACTTTTATCTTTTGCAGGTTTTTAAAATGTCTAGTCTTACATTCGGCCCAGAATGGTATGTTTGTGTAAACTTATTTTGTGAAACCACTCTCCTCACTTTTATCATATGTTAGTATGCAATTTTTGTAATGTTATATGTGAAAGTGACTTTCTGTGTGCGTAATGACTGTGAGACTAAAACAAGAAACCTAAGCACATTTTTTTGCTTTTCAATCATAGTGCAGCTGTTAAAGTTGCATACAATGGATTTTCTTTGAGGTTTTTTGCTATTCTTGTTTAATTAGAAGTTTCATTTTTAATTAGAACTATATGTACTCTTGATCATTATCTTCTTTTTCAATAAAATAATTTTTACTGAAAAAGTGAACAAACTAGAAATTTAATAAGTCATTTTAATTTGTGGTTTTTAATGTATTTTGTTGGTTTTAGTTTATGCATTTTTGTGCTTGCTTCAGAATTACAAAATAAATGTTGTAATAATAATACAACTTACCATGTCTGTTTTTATTCTGCCTGCTAGGACTAAAAATAACACCATTTTGAAATTTAGAAAGGGCTGACAAATGGTGCATTAAAAAACAGACATAAGGAGAAATTTTAGGATCTAAACTTTTTGTGTAATTTTTTTAACCTACATGGCTCATGTTTTTATAGATAAAAATATATTGTGGCAATGTTTTAAAGATACATAATTTTTCTTGTTTTTGCTGACTTTATATAGCTTTTAAATTTGAATATTCATCTGTCATTTAAATCATCACTGCATTTTTAGGTTGCGTGCGTTGTCCGGTGGGGATTCTATGGAAACCCAAAGTAAGCCTCCAGGTATGAAACGTTTCAGGTTGGCCGAGTTTCGGTATGGCAGAGAGGAAATGTTGGCCCTTTTTGTGGACCATGTCAAGATGCCTAAACAACTAAAGGATTTTGAAGATGTCATCGTGCAAGAAACTCAATTAGATCCTCTTTCATTCATTCCCATGACAGAAGAAGAAGAGGTTTGTATTTTTAGTGCCATTAGAACTGGGAGCTTTGTTTAACCCCTCAATCAGAAAAGTCCCTGATCATATATATTTTTTAATGAACACTTTGTTTTGTATCGTTCTGAGAATATAAGGTCCCCCAATAATCGGCAACAGCTTCTTACAGCACTGTTATTTGTCTTGAGTATTGTTTTAGCCACGAAAAGAACCTATTTTTGTTTTGCAATAGTTTAGGAAGTTAAATGGAGATGTGCTGAGGTTATACTATACTAACATTGTGACAGAAAAAGTTAAATTGAATTCAAAAATAATTTCCATCGTTTTGAAATATTCCTCTGATTTAATCAATTTTCAAGTTGAAGTCAAAAATTGCTTGTGAAATTTTAGAAGTCAGTTTTCTAGTTTTTTTCTTTACTAGTGCTCCTGATTTTTCTAACTTTTCTTAGGAACGACGCAAAAAAACGATAAATTCAACGATATTTTTTTTGCTAATATTTCGCCCTGGCATAAAGGGCTTCTTCAGGTTTTCTTTTTAATAGAAAAAGCATCTAACTATTATTTGTTTTCATAGCGATGTCAGGTTGCTGGCGTAAATAGTTCAGTTGTTCTTCGAATGTCAGGAAGAGGAGGGCCTGTCAGGGGAAGAGGGGCAGTACGAGGGGCAAGAGGTTAGACTTTTGTTTTTGTTCACAAAAGAAAAGGATAACGTATTTTTTTTGGAGGTACTGCACTTTTTTGGTTTATTGATTGCAGGAATACCCAAATTGGCAAGTTTGTTAAAGTGCCTCATTAATGAATAAATGAATGAACTTTTATTTATAGAAATGCAAATATTTGCAGTAACGTCGGAAGTGGGGGGGCTGGCGGGCTGTATCCCTCCAATAATTTGAAAAACATTGGTGAATTAAAACAATTAATTAATTAAACCTTTGTTTTCTATTTTTCTGAGAACAATAAGCACCCCCCCCAAATAAACATGACATACAATTTGATAACTAGCAATTTCTTTGTTGTTTGGCAACGCTGCATGTTACTGTGTTATATTAACTTCATAATTCTGAAAATAGTCAATTAAGTCGAAGCATTCATGATCTTGTGATAACAAATTTGTATTCTGATTGGCTAATTTCAAAATGTATGCGAGTTCGTTGCTGGGTCAAATTTATACTTTTTTATTCTTATATATACAGTAGTGAGGCTGTAACAAGATAAGTTGGAAAACAGAGAGATTATTTATTGCAAATTTTTTTTTGGAAAGATGCATGTTTTCACTAGGAATGCCACAAAAAAGCTGTTATTGCTGTCATTATTTTCATTCTGAATAATCGTTTTTATTAAATTAGGCCGTGGTAGGGGTGATGGCGGACAGCCAGGATATTATCGTAGTTTATCAAACGAAGAAAGTGTTTTTAATAACACGAGAGAACCATACGCAAGAAGACCATGGGCAGAAGGGTACGTACAAATGATTGTTCTTATATCCCCGTTGCTTTTTATCTGCAAAATATAAGTTTAACACACAAAATGAGATATTTTACGTGACCAAGAAAAGCATAGAAATTTGCTACATTAATATCGTAGCTATTCATTCGTATGCGAATATTTGTTTCCGTTATCTTGGACTATTTTGCATGAGAATTTTTGATTGAGGTATATATATGAAAAGCTTTTGCTGGTCAACTTAAGAATATTTTTCAACCTTGACACTGGATCTACTAGCATTTTTCGGCTATGGCTGTGGCCTTTTTTACCAGGTGTCACGTTTGATAATGGAAACATTTGATAATGGAAACGTTCTAAGGGATGCATACGATTTATTGAAAACGGCTGGGTTTTTTTGTAGTGGCTTTGTCATTTTATATTTTGTTGTGAAGTACATAAAATTTAATTTGCGACAAGTGAAATTTCTGACTTTTTATTTATCCATTTAGGGCGAGAGGTGGTAGTTCTGATAGGGGCAACGGCAGGGGAGATATTTCACCGGGTAAGAGAGAAAATCCAGTATTTGTTTGTACTTTTCTGAAATTTCTGAAAAACTTTATAAACAAAATTACAATGTTTTAGAATAATTTTGCTTGAAATCTACATTTTTTGACGATGATTAAAAGAAATCATTCCATGAAGTTTTCGGTTAGCAAATTTTTGATACATTTTTATTTTGACAATTTCATGCCAGGATTTGTTGCCAGTTAAAGGGCGAATCCTATCTACTTTTCATTTTCCAGGGGGAAACACATACAAACTAACTCTATTCCAAAGGACAATCTTTTTATTTAGAATTAATACATTTCTGTCCGCATTCATCTCCTAAAAATTATAAGTTATGCGTTGTTTATCAAAATTGTCAAAATTACCCTGGGAGCACTTTTTGACCCCTTTGTAATTTTAAAAACAATAAAGTTCCTGATCATTAAACAAATATAAAAAAAACTTTTGTTTTGTATCGTCCTGAGAACATAAGGTCCTCCAACCTGCAGCAGTTTCTTGCAGCACTGTTTTTGTCTTTTAGCCAGAGCTACAATAGGTAGTTACAAAAAGAAAGTACTTTAATTTTGCAATGGTTTAGGAAGTAAAATGGAGATGCATGGGTTAATAAGAAAATTTTCTTGGAAAGAATACTGCTATTGCTGACGACTTGTTTTGTTAATTTTAGGTAGAGGAGGTTTTGAACCTCGACCGCGGCTACCTAGTGACAGAGCAGGCTCAACGGAAAGAGAACCTTGGCGTCCGGGGCAAGAGGAGGATGACGGGGGTGGGTGGCGGATATCTGGACAAAGGTCAACATGGCGGAAGGGATCTGCAGGTTAGTTAGACTTATACCATTTACTGGAGGCAATAAAGTTTAGAATACAAACAAAAAGTCTTGTCAAACATCTCTATATTGTTCCTGAGGACTGGCATACTGTATAGCTATATAGAGACGAATTGTGATTCAGGTACTGAAATGGGAAAATTTGTGTAACTTGGTTTGGCCAAGCACTTCCAGATTAAAGGGCAACTGGATTTCCGAACCATGTTTTTAAGCCAAATAAACAATACAAAAATCTAATATTTGACGAAAGCAACTGACCCCCATGCCCCAATCAATGGGAGATATGGCCCTAAACAGTGATGCAAAATTTCATCCTGAGAGGGCTTATGTTTGTGAGTTATTTTATACGGAATTCTACTGATTTTGTATTTCAGATGCTTCTCGGAACTGGCGATCGGATCGAGCAAAAGCAGAGGCTGTTGACGCTCCTCCTCCGGCGAAGCGAGCATGGAATCGAGCGAACAGTGAGAGGGAAGATGGCGGCGGTGGAAATTATTGGCGGAATGCTTCATCTTCAAGTAATAGCGGCTTACCTGAATGGTGCGAGGATGATGATGATCAGGATCTTGGCACTTTTGATTCATCAGGACAATTCAAATCATTACGGGTGTGTTTTTTTTTCATTTGTTAAGCCTATATCTATGGCCTACACATTTGCAAAGTCTATGGCCTACTCCAAATGTCGCAATTGTGTCCAGTTACATGAAATTGACATTGAAGCTATGCCCAATTTTAACGTCTCAATTGTGTTGAGTCTAAATTCATTTCACTGAAATCGGGCATGAAATCAACCGTTTTTCAGTCATCAACCGATTTGTTGGAAAAGAGAACAATAGGTCTTTGGAGACCATGGTCCGCCTTTTATGCTTTTGATATTTAATAATGACCTACTTCAAACGTCTCACATGTGTTGAGTAAATTTCAATTGATATTTAATCTATGGCCAATTTCAAAGATCGCACTTGTGTTAAGTTGAGTTGCGCACTTGTGTTAAATTCAATTTATATCGAGTCTTACAAACGCGTCCAAAATTTGTCTTAGATTCAAACTTAGATTGAATTAATTTGGCTTTCTTGTCGCATTGTATTTGTAGATTGGTAGCTATATGTTAAGGTCTATAAACTTTCTATTCTTAGCGTAATGGCCACCGCAGTGGTGCTGCGTATTTCCATGAGATTTCCATGCTCTTTGCAATACTGTACATTTTTATCAGAACACAAAAAGCAGCTTTTTCTTATTCTATACCCGTGAAAGTTGTTTTGTTGACATATGGATACAAGGGATTAGGAAGCAACAACTCGCAGGATTGTGAAACAACAGCTTGCGGGATAAGAAAATATCGTCTCGCGGGATTAGGAAACAACAACAACTCGCGTTTTTTGAAGCCCATCTATAAAATGGCTGAAAATACTTTTTTTCATGTTATTAAAGATCGATTCTTTTTGTTCAAACTTTTTTTTACAATTTCAAGCACTGTTTTAATATTTTAGTTTTTGATTTTACCGCTTATTTGTCTTCAATTTATTCAAAAACATATTTGTGGACTCAAGACTTTTCTGTCGGTATCTTTAAAAAGTTTACCAACGCATTAAACGGATTGAACAACGGGTCAGAAAACTTTTTTTTCAAATCGCATTATTTGCTGCAAGGATCAAAAAGAAAGATTTTTAAATGAAAATATTGACATTGCTTTGTTTCAAACCACATTTATTTATCCATTTACACACTGTTCAATTTATCATTGTTTTTTTGTTAAAACTTTTGTTGATGCAGTTCACATCCACTATCTCGACTGCCCGTTATCTTGGAAAATTCGACATTTCGAATAAATGTTCATTTCCCCTTGCCAGAATTTCTTATGAAATACTACACGTAAATCCGAACTTTCGCTGTCTCGAACAGATTTCAATTTCCCGTAAGAGTTCGAGACAGAGGATATCAACTATGTTGGTATTAATTTCTGCGAGAGATTTAAATTGCAAGGAATTTTATTGATTTTACATATAAATTTGCTGCTTCTTACGCGCTGTTGTTTAAATAAGGAGCATATGAATAATTTAATGCAGATATGTTTTCTTAAAATATCACGTGTTGTGTCCCAAAATAATAACCCCATCACTAAATATTTTGAAACTGGCAATAGTGTATGGTGACCCATTTGTCTTCAAATCATGCTGGTACACACCATGCTTATTTGTATGAGTTGCAGACGTAACTGACAATTCCTACCCGGGGGGGGGGGGACCCTAGTATATCTCGACAATGATCTAACTCCAACCCCGTAAACTAATATAAAGGGTAGCCCCAAAACTTAATGTCCATTAATCAACTGTTAGTTTTCATATATATAGAGATGGTGTGTGTGATTATCTCGACAATGATCTAACTCCGACCTGTTTTGCGGCGTAAGAAATCCTTATTTTGGAAAGGTTTATCAAATGAAATTATCCTTAATTTTATTTCAGAATGCAGAAGGGATGCAAAAATATAATCGAGAAGACAGTGATCCTGTACGTCACTTAAATTTTTTTCCATATATATATATATATATCATTATTTCATTTGAGCAGTTTTCTATCCATTCTTGTAATTATTTTTGATTTTCATGCAAATTTCACTTCTGTAATGTCGAAAATATTTTTTTGTTTCTTGTGGATAAGGAAGTAAAATAGTTGTCATTACCACAGTAAAATCTGAAAATAGGAAACTTGTTTTTGAATGTCAACTTATGGAGTTTTATTATAGCTTTTTTTAGGATTTTATTTCACAGTGGAATTTGATTATTTTGTTTAAAAATGCTTTTTGTAGCCAGAATTGACAAGATACCTCTCATGCAAAGATCAATTTCAAATAGCAACTTATTCATATTTGAAATATTTTTATGAAAAATGTCAGCCTGCTAAATTTGTATGCAGTTTCGTATTTGCGGGTTTTTACTGTCTAAACGATTTCAACTGTATGTATTTGAATAACTATATATATATATATATATATATTTGCGGTCTATGTTTTATATACTGACAATGTACCAAATTTAACTAAAACCATGTATTTTTAGTTGTTACATTTTGTAACATATAAAATTTAATACACCACTTTAACGAAAGTCCACTATTTTGGGAAATTTTCAAAAGTTCAAGATATTAATTTTTTGACTTGAGATTCGGATTGGGAATGAACAAATTGGTCAATCTAGGAATTTTCATTATTTTTTCGTAACTACAAATGATATTATCAGCATTTTAACATTAAAAAAAAAATATTATATTGTAAAATATTTAATTTGTGGCATAAAATACATACACACATACATATAATGATTATTAGGATTTTGACCGTAAAATTATCTCGGAGTGAAAAAGTTCACCCAGAGCGTTTTTCACTGTCAAATCCCTCGTAAATTCTCAAACTTTAAATTCTTGTAAAAATTCAGCAGCTGATGATAGGCATTTGAAAATTCACAAATTGACTAAGTTTTGTATGATGTATCTACTCTCCTCCGCCGGTTTCTAGTTCCGTAGTCCATGGTTCTTGGTTCCATAGTTCTGTAGTCCATAAACCGGCAGAGGAGAGTAATGATGAATCTGTATTTGAAGAGCAAAATTTTGAATAAATCCATAATGGCGCATTTTCGTTAAAGTGGTGTATTGAATTTATTCATCTTTCCAGTCTGTGTTTGACAACCATGTAAACGAGGACTGGGACAATCAGAATAACAGCACTGACGCAAATGAGCAAGAAGAAAATGATCCGAAATCAAAATCGTCTGAAACGAAAAAGAACAAAATTGACATTATCAGTAATTTGAAAAATGACCTCGTCAAAGCAGCAGCAAATAGCCAAGAACACAGATTAGCTAACGAATTGGATGGAAATTCACATCTTAGTGGTTCTGGGACGGGCTCAGGCCAAGGTTCCTCGAAAGACCAGAGCTTCAACGAGGATCATGCCGGGAAAATGGAGCCTGGGGGTATGAAATCTGTGACTATGTTTGTAGAAGAATTGGAAAAGCAATTGTTATCCGAAGAAAATAAGCCTGTAAATAATACGAATTCTCAAAATGTAGACGATTTAACGATAGACGATGTGCGTTCGGTTGCACACGACATGCGAAAAATATTAGCCGAAAGCCATGCAAAACATGCACCACACCGAAACGACGATGAAGATGCCGACCTCGATATGGATCACATAAAGAGTTTGATTGACAAGCTTGATGATGAAGTATGTTGTTGTTCTGTTTGGTTTGGGGTTGTTTCTTTTTTATGCTTGAAAAAGGGACATAATTTTATTGGTTTTTTATGAAGAAAACTCGTAGATAATGGAAATTCAGCACCAA
The DNA here is from genome assembly GCA_036873815.1 of Phacellophora camtschatica. Lineage (NCBI taxonomy): Eukaryota > Metazoa > Cnidaria > Scyphozoa > Semaeostomeae > Ulmaridae > Phacellophora > Phacellophora camtschatica. The sequence continues at coordinate 15,603 of JAYJMH010031278.1, forward strand.
TGAATCAAATTTTTATTTTCATTTTTAAGCACCAATTCATTTACAGCACCAATTCATCAAACTTTTATTTTTATTTTTATTGCAAATTTCAAAATCTTTGCACATTGATTAATTTTTAGTATTTCAAATATTTAATTTCAGAATGACGACCCATTCGTTGGACCAACCCTGCCTATGACGTCACCAACTCAGGACATGGGAGATCGTAATATAGTTGATCCAAGCATTGTCTTTGCTAAGAAGGCAGAGCCAGGCGGTCTGATAAAAGGGATGCAGGATTGGATTTATAGAGACCCTCAAGGCGAAATTCAAGGTACTTTGAAACATATTTTTATTTGAGTTTCCATATGATTTAGAGAGGCAGGATTGGATTTGTAGTAACCCTCAAGGCGAAATTCAAGGTTCTTTGAAACATATTTTTATTAGAGTTTTCATCTAACATTGAGAGGGTTATTTACCAGAATTCAGGGTTTCTTATAAAGGGGTTCCTTAAAGATAGAATTTTACTGTACTCTTTAAAAAAATCCAACTTTTATCATGTGAACGTTCCCAAGACCCTTATTATGTTTTGGAGTGCCAAAAGGCTCAAAACTACTTGTGCGGAAATCGTGCTACTTGTGTGGAGATCACGTTACTTTATGTTTTGAATCAAGTTGGTTTGCATGTGCAAAATGAAACTTAGATAGGATTTGGCTGTTAATTAGAAATATATCCATGTGTGGAATTCTTAAAAGGAAATTATAAAAGGGGTTATCGTAAAAAACTAAAACTCAGTTAGTTAGCAGAATATATTTAGAAATTGACAATTTAGAATAATATTAAATTGTCTGAAATTGATGTCTCAAGATTCGCAGCTTACACCAAAAGGTATTGCTTCAGTTTTTTTGTACGGTAACTAGTGATCCGTATTTCTGGTACATTTTACTGATTTTGATTTACGATTCGCCGTTTTCAGGTCCATTTTCGTGCGAAGAAATGTTGCAGTGGTTTAAAGCTGGTTATTTTACGATGGGATTACTTGTGAGACGCGTTTGTGATGAAATCTTTCTTCCTTTAGGTAAGAAATTGATTTCGCATTTGCTCTATGTCTTGATGCGTTGTTAATGGTTAAGACGGCCAATTCAAACTCTTCGTGAGAGCTCGGTTTAAAATCCTGTTGTCGGGACTTTTACTGCTCCTCCAGCCAATTTTTGCTTTCCATCCCTTCGAGTTAGAGTTCAAAGGAACCCAGCTTTGGAAATATCTACCAAAATTACTAAAAAATACACCAAGCAAGAAATGTTTTAACTTAAAAATAAAAACAAACAAACTTTCCATGTATTAAACAATTATAAGTCTCGTCAACACAAAAACATTTTTGTTACTTTCAATCTTCTGGTTTGCATCACTTTATAATAGAATTGTAATCTTGTTATAT
>JAYJMH010031289.1:0-17008 GCA_036873815.1 Phacellophora camtschatica
TGCTCCCAATGATATTGTCTTTGTAAATATGTTTTTGTTAAATTGTACATTTTTAGATTGTGTATAAAAAAAAAATAAGTATGCACACTCACAAATATGTTCTATATATTTGTCTTGGACCCACATATCATAGTATTGAATATTTTCTTTCTTCTATCTTTGGGTGGATCTTTCAGCATTTGTTTTTTTCAGATTTGCCAGTGCAAGAACTACGGCCTCCGAAATTTGACGAAAACAAGAAATACGCCGTTCTATTTTCAGTGTGAGTTAAAAATTTATTTTCCGTGTACACGATTTTAATAGAGAACAGTATTAAGAACACTTTTTCGTCGCAAACAAATCTTATCGTAATTTCTTATTTGGATATAAATATAATTTTGTTTTGTATTTTGATAATAGGTATGGAGGACCAAGGACACAGAAGGTATAATTATTAATAAATTATAATAAATTGCAATTCACTTTTTGCTGCACGTTTTAAGATTTGAACCATTAAATTTGTTCAACTCCTGGAAGGAAGGACCATATATTTTATCGAAGCACATTGTGTAACTTAATATTTCAAGGGGTAAATACATTCATATCTTTTTGTTCATTTTCTTTTTAAGATAATTTCATCTCTACTGATTTTGGTTTTTTCTGTTATCCCCTGTTAATCCTTTCACCCCAGGAAGGTTTTCAGGGGGTAAATGTAGACAGAACTTTATATTAATTTCAAGAATGTCTACATGTGTGTGTCTGTTGAATTAAATAACTTACTATTTGCTACCCCCTGTAAAATAAAAATAAGATAGATTTTGCCTGTTAATTGGAAATAATCCGGGCGTGAAGAGTTAAGAGACATATACATGCGATATGCATGTTTAGTATAAAAACATGAAGATTAACGCTTGCACGCCCGGGTCATTTCTGCTAAACAGGCAAATCCTATGCAGAATTTATTTTGCAGGGGGTAGCACATGCAAACCAACTTAATTTATATTGTAAACTTATGTTGAAATATCTTAAATTAGTATAAAGTTCTACCCGCATTTACCTCCTGAAAATGCAATGTTTTGCGTTGTTTGTCAATGGGCCATATGGCCCTCCCGGGGGTAGAAGGGTTAACGTATCAAAGAACAACTAAAATTAGGTTCTCTTTGACAAAAAACAGCGGAAACTAAAATTAAATTAAAATCTTCTTTAAAATTTTAAAAATATCGTGAAATGATTCAAGAAAGTTTACTTGTATTTCTTATTTATTGTACAGAAAGTTAATGGAATTTTGAAGAAGTCTTTAAGTAAAATAACACTGAAAAGAACTGAATTTTTTGTTAAATGCAATTGGAGTTTTGGATTCTTATTTTATTTGTTTTAATAGGTCTTGGATGTGTTCAGCGTCGGATGGGATGCTTTTCTGGTTACAAATTACGATTTGATTGTTGTTTATGTTGACGCCAGAGGAAGCAGATGTCATGGTGACAGGTTCGGAAATTATTCCATTTTAAGCAATTATTTGATATCATGAATTTTAGAAGGTAGAAAAAGTTGATAATAATTTTTTGGAAAGTTAAATTTTTAGTTGAAAATCTTTTTGCATTTTGTTGTTGTTAATTTTTTTGTTACACCCATATTTTTTGTTTCATGAAATTGCAGTTTTCATATTTCCTATAAGATTTGGGCAGTTTTTATTTTTTGAGCTCATTTTACTGTCAAAATAAGAGTTTGAAAAAGCCAAATTTGCACTATTTGATTAAAGGTTGTGAAAATTTTCATCTGAAAATCTAATAAACGTATTTTACATTTGCACACAGATTTTTGCATGCAGTGTACAGGAAACTTGGGATTTACGAAACGAAAGATGCAAATGCTGTTGCCAGGTAACACTCGTCCTTATGTACAGAACAGTGAAACATCACGTGTGAAATTATCTAAAAAGTTTTAGGGACTTGAGCAACTGGTGGAAAGTTGACCAAGAGATTGAGGAGAAAAAATATTTTTGATATGTGAGAATATCTAAGTGCATTTATTATCTAATCTGTGATTTTATAAAATACTTTTACATATATGCGATGCGATGCGCATTTATACTGTATACACTCCTTTTCACACTTTCCTGTCCAGCATTAGGGTCCTCAGTCCTTCAGTAGCGCTTGCTCCCGCGTGACATCGCAGCGTGTCCACAAAGTTTGCACGTTCTTATGTATGTAAAGTTTGCACAGTTCCTATGCATGTAAAGTCTTGATCACGTCTGGTCAACAAAACTAATTTATTTTCAAAAGCTGATTGTGGAAGCTTCTCTAGAAAACACTGGTTTCAGATCTTGATTGGTTGTTTTCTCCTGGCTGAATTGAATAAAAGTCACACCTTGGGGCATTGTTCGAAAGAGTTTCCTCAACTTCCATGTTTCTTGCGAAATCGAAAAGCCCCCTTAAACAGGAGGTAAACAGGTATGACCCAAGGCATGTAAATTAATCTCCAACAACAATTTTTGAAAATACTTAAAGATCGAAGCGTACATTTCCATTTTATTACAAGATGTCAAAGCCACTCGAAACTTTCTGAATCTCACTCGAACAATGCCGCAAGGTGTGAATTTTATTCAATTCAGCCAGGGGAAAACAACCAGTCAAGATTTGAAACCAGTGCTTCTCTAGAACCGATTGCGCAAATTTTTTTTCAATAAATAATTATGCAAATTGTTCAAAATGATGTCCCTTGACGATCCCACTTTAGAGTTGAAGTGAAGTTAAACTGCTAACCAAAATTGTGAAAATTCTTTTGTTATTAAATTTTCAACAAAATCGCTGATAACTTCGTGATGAATCAATCAATTGTGTACAAATAAATTTTCTGAGCAAATTTAATCCCTTCTTAACAAGATGCTCCGTTATTTATGGCAATTTGCGCAGTTTTTCTTGGCGTAATAATTTTACAAACACCTTTTGCAAACAACGTTTTTAACTTCATTTGTTAATATTTATTTTTTAGTTACCTTGGTAAGCAGAAGTATGTTGACAAAAGCAGAATTGCGATTTGGGGCTGGGTAAGTTTTCATAAATTTTCTATGAAATTGAGATTTTTATTTACTCTTATTATTGCTTACTTAATACTTATATATACCTTTTACAATTGCTTTATTTCTTTTTATTTAGATATCAAATTTCAATATATTTGATTGATCATTTGAAGATTTTTCTCTTTCTTTGTTCCAGTCTTATGGTGGATTTTACACAGCAAGCGTTCTTGCAAGCTCTAATAATTTATTCAAACTTGGTATATCTGTAGCACCTGTCACAGACTGGAGGTATTATGGTAAGAATTACCATTATTTCAGCCCCCCTCCCCCCCTATGAAGACGCCATATGGCACTCTAGAAAGAATTGCACATTGGTGAAATAAAAGGGGGTTTCTATGCAAGCATGCAGAGAAAACAATTAGAAAATGTCGTTTTTAGATTATGTAAAACTGCTGTGAAATGTTGATATTTTCCTGTAAAAGTTCCTTCATCAAGTCATTTGTAGGGTAGTTCTTTTATTGTTATTATGACTTTTTTTAATGAAATTTTTAAATTCAAAATGAATACGTACCATTTTTGCTAGCTTTTGTTTAGTTTTATTTTTGCTCATACTTCAAGAATTGAATGTAAATTTTATTGGTTTGATTTTTTAGATACAATTTACACTGAACGATACATGGGACTGCCAACAAAAGAAGACAATTTAGATGGATATGAGGTTCATTTAGTTGTTTCTTTAATTTCATTTTCGTTTTTATTTTAATCAGAATATAGATTCGAATCATCACTTATAAAAATTTTCTTGAGAGTTGTTTGATTTTGATATTATATACCGAGTGACCCAAAACAAAATTATCCCGTTCGCAAGGCTGTGGCTTTCAATTCGTGAGAATACAAATCTCATACCAATTTGAAGAAAAATCATTTCTTTTCAGTCCATGTTAAGACATTAAAACAACTCGATTTGGAAGTTTAAAATTTGAAAAGATTCCACAGTCGGTGTTGGCGCAACCAGGTTGTTTTATGTCAAAACGTATACTTAACATGGATGGCGCTCCTTCACATTGGGCGAATGGGAGCAATTTTAGTTTATTGTTTTGTACAGGTAAACTTGATTGCAGATGACTAGATGATATCCTAAAATCTATAAATTTGCTCTTCGGACGTTGTTTTGAGCACAATTAGGGATTTGTAGCCTCACTGGTTTCGAGCTATATCCCTGCAAATGGAGATAGTTTTCTTTGGGTCTCCCAGTAATGTGTTTAATTTTTTGTGTTTTTTATTGATGATTTGCATTTTTGGCTTTTTTTACAATTTTAATTTCATTTTTAACAGCAAACATCAATTCTTCCATTTGTTAAAAATTTCAAAAACAAAAAGTTTTTGCTGGTGCATGGAACTGGGGACGGTAAGTAAACATATTGTTGGATTCTTTTTTATTTTAAATGACTTAATTTTAAAGTGTATGCACAAGAACTCTATGTAAACATATTTATTTTATATATGGGAAACCGGGAATCTTGATTGGTTCTTGACTCAGCTGGTCCGTATAAACCGTATTTTTTAATGCCGTACTGGACCTGCGTTTTGCCTTAAAAATTCATTGATAATAAGGGCCTAGGCCGCAAAAATGGATATTATTTTCAATTGCTATATAATAAAGCATCAATGCGTTCTGTCCGTACCTCAACGTGTTCTGTCCGTACCTCAATGCGTTTTGTCCGTACCTCAAGCTATGGTCCGAATATTTTCCAGCATTGACCTTGTTAGCGTTTAATAACCACATAAACATTCATTTATTATTATTTGTTATTTTTTTAAATATTCTAATTAAGTTAGATTTATTTATTCTAATCTCACTGTAAAATTTGCAAGTTTTAATTTTTCAAAACAAAAAGCCATACTTTGCCTTTGATGCTCAATTGATGCTCAATATAAATTATTTTTTAAATAAAACATATCAACTAAAGACTGACTAAAGATCATTCAAGAAAGATAATTAAAATTTTTCTTTTTGCTCTTTTCCGTTCCCCTTCCGTTATGGTGAAAGTTAGAAACAGGGTGCCAGACCCGATGCATGTAAACAGGTAAGTATTATTAGACATGTTGATCTATCATTTAAAGTTGAGGTTGACATGATGGTAATTTATCAAAGTGGATTATAAATGATAAATTCATTTGTTCATTTCTATGATCATGAATATTTTTGTTTGAATACATTTTTAGATAATGTCCATGTTCAACATTCCATGCAACTTGCAAATTCTCTGATATCAGCAAGTGTTCAATTCAAGATGCAGGTTGGTTTGTTTTTAATTTGTTGTTGTTGCTATTATTATTGTTGTGTTCAACTTTGTTCCCAAAGATTTATGTGAGAAATACTCCTGCTACGTACCTCGATTTTTGTTGCAGCAACTCTCTAGGCTTCACCGGGAAATTTTTGAAAGTCACTCGCAGCAAATAAAATCTTGAGTTGCCTTTGTTTACTTTCTGTCGGTAAACGTCTTTGAGAAGACTTCTTGGAGCTTCAAAATTTGGTGGCTCATTCAGGCACAAGAAGGCTATCTTAAGCTGGGTTAGCTATCTTAAGGTTGGCGTGTTTTCTGCTGGTGAGATTATGTCAATTAATGCGACATCAACAGAACAAGACAATCGATATTCTAATTTCATTCGAACGTGTTTTTTTATCTTTTTGATTTTGCTAAAAGCCATTCGAATGTTGACTTGAGTTTCTATTCGTTTGTTTGATCCAATGAACATTCAGAAATTGAGGTATTTGCCAAGGGATATTCCTTTTGAAATATTTTGGAGAACGAGGTCCGCAAAGGTTGTTGTTTTTTCCGTATTTCCTCTTGAAAGCGCCCGGGGCGCTTTTTAAATTTTCGATGTTTTTTTTTTTTGGGGGGAGGCGCTCTTTTGAGGGAATACGGTATTTCAAATTACCATTCCTTGGAAATCTTTCTTGGAAGTCTTCAAATATATCATTCCTTGGAAGTTTTCAAGTGCAAAGTTAAAATCAAGTGGCTATATTTGACATTTTGCATCTTTCAGGGTAGCCTCAATTATTTGGTTAAAAATTAATTACATTTCAAGTTAAGGAAAAATGTAATTGAACAGAAATGGTTCTTTCTTGGGTATTATTCGTCATAGAGGGTATTTAAGGGATTCGGGGAGCGGGGTACCTTACCAATTTTCTCTGAGAACACAAATACAGACAACACATTAAAGAGGAAATGAGACTTTTTTGGATTCAATTAACAGTGCTATATGGACGGTATCTATTTGAAATATGATTTTTGGCATTTATTCCAAGTTATATTAGCACTTGATTAAAACTTTTGAATTATTGAGTAACAGAATTTTGAATAATTATGTGTTTTTTGTTAGATTTATCCAGATAGAACACACGCTATTTCGTTTGATAATGCGTATTGGCATCTATATACTCTATTAACGAAATTTCTTGAGAAGAATTTTCATCTGAAATCTAGCTGATTTACATTGTGGTTTGTTTGTTTTTAATATCGCAATATCGCAATCATTGATTTGCACTGTACGACCAAAAATGACGTGGACAATCTTTACCTGATTTGTAGTTCAGATTACTTAGCTACTCCATCATTCTTGTTGACTTTGGAATCCTTGCTCTATAATTCTTTCTTGATAATGTTTGCTTGATAATCTTTGTCTCCTAATCCTTGCTTGATAATCTATGCTAAATAATCCGTGTTTTATAATCCTTATTTTGTAATCTTTGCTCAGTAGTCCTTGTTTCATAATCCTTTCTTGATGATCTGATCTATGCTCAGTAATCCGTGTTTAATAATCAAATCCTGATCAAGTTTTGTTGATTCAGTATGTTTTGATTAACCTTTCTCAATCTTGTCTGATTTTCTTCTTTGAATGATCTTGGTTTTCGCCGCACGTCTAGTTTTCTGAGATGGAGCCATACAAGCACATGACATTAACACGATACACGATACACGGACGCACGAGCACGTAAAATCTTGTGAAAGAACTTATCCTAACGAATTCATACTAATGCATTCTTATCATTTTTAACCATTTTCTTAAAACTAAATATAACTTGTATTTCTAAGAAACTTTTAACGAAGTCATTTGCCTTTAGAGTTTTAGATTTCCGTAATGATAACCTATCTAATTGCTAATCCTGTTTAACTCATAATAATCCATAACCAGTCTAACGTTAAAGCAACTTAAACCCTTATAACAATCAGGTTTTGCTCGTAATCAAACTTTTAGTTGCTGCTATTTCTGTAATCTTGCCAATCTTTTGTAATCTTTGTAATCCTTTCTAATCTTTCTAATTAATTCTTGATTCGTTTAACCATTCTCAATTCAAACAGACGTACAACTGCGCCAAGGAAACAATTACTTTTCAGGATTTAAGGCAGAATTTGTGTCTGAGCAAAGACGACTGTTTTCAACCCCCAGGTTTATCCAGATAAAACCCATTCTATCAGTGGCAATGGTTTCACGACAAGACTCCATTTGTTCAAAATGATGCAAGAATATCTTGAGACGAATCTCAAACTTTACTGACATTTTGCTTGGCATCTTCGATTATAAGGCTATAGGTAGGATAATAGAGTAGAAGATCAAAATATTGGATTCAAAGTTTTGAAAAATTTGATTAAATTTCTTATTCATTCACACTCTTTTCAAGAAAACTTTTAAAAATTTACGTAACATCAAGATAAAGCTGCAAGAAACTCAGTGTTAAAACTGCATGAAATTTGTATTTATTCGTAGATTTAAAATTAATGGTTTAAAAAATTATAAATTCTTTATTTAAAACAATATTGGTCAGTCAATCTAGTTTCCAGTTACATGCATTTTCAGCTAAAACGAATTTCCGAAAGAATACGGGGTTGGTGTGTACAATACATACCCACATACAGTTATTATTTTAATTTAAAAACAAAAATGTATCTGTGATTTTCATTCAATTCAATGGATAACATGTTAAAATATTCATTCAATTAGTTTTTTTGTATAATTTTTAGCAAGCTTAACCTATCGTTAAAATGTATCCCTCTTTATATATTTGTCTGGATTTATTTATTTAAGCACCATAATATCACACGAGACTAGCCTGTCGCTTTACTTTCATAAGAAGTTTTCATTTATTCTAAACATGGAGATAGATTTTCTTCGTGTGCAAGTTTGCCCAAATTAGCAAACAGGTCATTCGTATCTCGCATAGTAAATGACACACATTTTGACTTTCTCGGCAGTCGTGAGCCTTGAGTTACAATGCTAGCCTATTTTCTTGATATCTGTATTTTCCTTCGTTGGATCCTTAATTCATCTGCATCATAATTTGCAGCCTTCTTCAACATTTCTGTTGATTTCAGTTTCCCAATTTGGTTTATATTTATAATAATTTTGCTACTATTTGTACGATGTCATTTTGAAATTTAAAATTAACATTAAAGAGAAAATAAATGTTAAAGAGATTTTGAGCATTACCCGATAAAGTATAATTTCAAAAATAGTTAATTAAAAACAATTTAAGCAAAATCAAAAACATATTGTTGGGGTGATTAGGGCATGATTGCATGAACAAGACTGTCCCTGTTAACAGGAATGGATGAGGCGAGATCTACTCCGTCAATAATAATTTGAAATAACAATTGCATAGTAAATGGGCCAGCCCTGTCAGACGAGATCCCACTTCTACCCAATAGGGTTGGTCCTGTCAACATGGATGGAAACTTGAAAATTTGCTCATGTAATCGAGAAGAGACAGGGCTGGCTGTGTTAAACGAACTGGCTCTCTTAGCCGGGCTGACTTTCCAATGTTGATCGAATATGTTTTTGATAAACCTAACTTATCATAATTTTAAAATTTATGTTGAACTATTAATGTTTTCTTCAAATCTTTTAATGTTAATTTCAAATACTCGAGGTTACAATTGAGACCAAATATTTAAAATAAATTTTCTTGTGACAAATCATTCTAAGCTTTTAGTATAAAGGTTTGTGGCGGTGAACTGAATTTATATTTTTGGTTTATTAAATAATCTAAATGCGTTATTAAATATGGTGTTTCACTATACTTATGGTATTTTAATTGATTTGTTATATTGTTTAATAAAAGATCTTTGATCACTCATGGTTAGATCCAAAATGAAGAGAAATGTTACATTTTAAATTTAGAATTGCCTATTGAATTTAAACAAAATTAAATATTAAAAAAAAAATTAAAATGCACCTCACAATTACTGACACGAAACCCTTGTTTACTTTGTTTACTTTGTTTATTTTTCATGTTTGCTATTTTGATCATTATTTAATTGGTGTTATTTCTTTATTTTGATGTCATTTATTGTACGTATTTTCAAAGCTAATGTTATTTGTACATATTTTGGATACACACATTTTTTGTAAGAAACTCAGAAAGCGCTTCAGTCCTGGAAGTTTCTTAATTTTTCTCAAATTTAGGACTGAAAGTTTCTTAAACATTTCTTAAGCAATGAAAGGTTAACGTGATAGTATAAATGCGATAAATACTGGCTACCTGTTCTTTGGTTCTTTGCGAAAAATGTACCCATAATACTTTGTGTAACATTACAAAACATACACACAAACACATCTCCAGTCAAACTTTAAATAGAGCGTGATTATTCATTTCATCTTCCAAGCATGCTGCAAGCCAACAATTGAGAAGATAAACAATTTTTTCTAGAAAGTTTCTTGATATCCTGAGTACTGAAAGTTTCATGACTGTTTAACAGCTCCAGAACTGGTTTCTTATTTTTAAAATTGTGTGTATTATCATTATCTGTCAAATGTTAATATTATTTCAGATATTTTTCTCAAAAACTAGTTATTTTTTGTTCTGTAATTTAAATTTAAAAATGCATATTATAAGCATGACGTTGAGAATTTCTAAAATTGCGACTTTTGTGATTTTTCAGGATACTTTAGTCGATAATAAGATGATTTTTGTTTGATCCTTTTTGCTTTTTGGCGCCATTTATTGTTGTAAATGATTGTTTTTTAATTTTTCTTGCAGTTTTATGTTGATAACAAACATGGAATCAATGGAAATGGCTCATCGCACCATTTATTTACAATGCTGACAACGTATTTAGAAACAAATCTTCCCCTTGAATATATTTCGTAGAGGGCTAAGAATAAAATTTTCTCCTTGAACTCTTTTCCTCTTTTTTCTTCACTGAATACTAAATTATTGCATTTATGATATAGATTATCACCATAAATGGACAAAATTCAGGCATAGATTTTTCAGAAAATTTCGTATACTCGTCAATAATATACGTATACTAACCGGTTTTGTTGCTGTACAGAAAGATAAAAAGCCCAAGGGAAGCCCGAAAGCGAGCAATAAGCGTGATGGCAAGTCCACAAGCGCCCGACACATTCATTTTTTTTTGTAGTGGTGGCATTGCACCCGACACATTCACTAGTTTGACCTTACTTTGCTGACAGTCTTTATTAGAGCTTAATAAAATTTTTGGTTAATAAGTAAATAAATTAAATTAAAAAATAATTGCTGTTTTTTCATCATATAACTCTAAAACTTTGGGAAGACATTTTTTCTATAATCGTTGTTGGTTAGAGGGAGATTTATGTGTTTTATACATTTTATAACCGAGCACTGCAAAACTGATAATGTAAAATGATTGTTAGCTAATTCTGTAAATTATCTTAGCATATCTAAAAAATTGTCAAACACGATAACTGAAATATTTTTGTATGGTAGTTTATATTTTTGATTCGTTAAATTTTTTTAAATGATTGAGCTGAACATGTTGGGTACATTTTGCTTTTTTTCATTTGTTTTCTACTCGGATTTGAGCGAATTGTACATATATCTAGGGTGGAGGAAAATTTGTATGCATATGCTGAGATTGACTTGTGTAAACAGGAGCTCGTGTAAAAAGTATAAGGCTTACGCCCCCATGGGGCATCCATAACGTATATACGCACTGAAGGGGGAGGTGTAAATTGAAGGCGTACTTCTACTGTTATTTTCAGCTTTTCATATTGTTCTTTTACGTACAAGGCGGGGAGGGTAAAAAATAATCATATTTGTGCGTACGTACTTAATGGATCAATGAACATCACACAGTGGACACAAAGAAGCATGACGCAATGCGTGCGAGAAGCTCACAACAGTGGAGATATCTATCCGCAAATCTACCAGATGTAGTCGCGACCAACAGGTAACAGGTAACTTAATGGATGTCCCCTAACGGGGTTAGTTTTTTAAATTTTCAAAATATTCGAATATGAATGTCAAATTCTGTGAAAATCTCTAAATATAGATTTCGAAATGCTAATTATTTCAGTTGTTGAGGCAAGTACATTTTTTTTCTTACTTGCATAAGCTTTTTGGAAATAAACGCAGAAGTGAGCCACTTTAGTGAATTGCCCATCCAAGTTTTTGACCTCGCTCGACCAAGCTCAAAAAGAATCAAACGCATATATAAGTTAAGTGGCTGCATTAAGGGGTCTGGGCAGTCTATAAGTAACTATAAAATAACTTGCAATAAGTGTGTACGTTTCTGTTTAAATTTGAATACTACACAGTTGGGAGCCAAAGATTTTCAAAACATCAACTGGCTTCCAACGAAAGAAACGTTTAAGCGTTTGAGCAATGTATATGTACAAGTGTTTTTAAATTTTTCAAGAACGCCTCACCAGCCTACTCTCCGGAAATGTTATGGTTCCACCCTGCTGATCAGAGCCGTGTCACTCCAAGATCGAAAGATAAGTTAAATCTCCCCTTACGTAAAAGTAACTCAAGTCAGGTCAAAAATGTTCATCTTACCTAGGACATAAGTTATGGAACCAATCATCCTCTGATCTAAAATCCGCAAGCAATATAAATACTTTTAAAAATAAAATCAAAAATAGTTTCATGCAAAACGTACAAAAAAATAAGGCAGTGTTTTTATCTTCAATCAATATCCATTACTAATGATATATTTATACTTTATCACAATCATTAATGTATTTAGAATTATTATTTTATTTTTCACGACACCTAAGGGGACCATTTGGAATCAAGGTCTTTTCGATATTTTAGTGCTATCCCTCTCATTCTAGTTTAGGGGTGTGCTTTTAAACTTGTTTTTATGTATTTATTTCTTATTCATTTTTTTACTTTACGAATTTTGTAAAATTTTATCCTTTTATTTAAATTTTAAATTGTAAACTTTAATTCGGTGGCAAATAAAACTTGCCTACTTACTCACTACCCAATCTGGTGGATCAGTTTGGAAATATGGAAATATCAACATAAACAAGCCTAGTGCGCTTGCGTGAATGAACTGAATTTCAAGTTATTTCACAAGAAGTACCTGCACATTAATTTTATTCCAAAAACAATGTGTTGTTGTGTTGTTGCAAACTGAAAGTTTTCAGCACAGCAGTTAATTTTTTTGTTGAGCAAAGTCATTAATTTCTCAGTCAGATAAGAACCGTATTATTGTGTTCACTGTAGAGTTTGCAATCATGGGTGGCGGAGACTTGGTAAGGAACTAGATTTATTGATTGAGAAAGGTCCTGAACACTTTCGTTTGTCAAACAAAAAATATGCAAAAAAGCATATTAAATTATTAAAAATGGATGGAATCAAATATGAATGAGGCCATCAATGTCATTGATGACAATAATAAAATGAAAAAATTGAACCTCACGTCAATAAGTTTTTAAGTTCTTTTCAAATATATATTTTCTTTAATTATGTATTGTATTGGCCGATTCATTTCGGGCAGGTTTATATCAATCAATATTCCAGGAGAGAGGCAGGGAAGAGTTACATTCCAATCCATGTGTTTCTAGACCAGATTGCATTGTATGTGTGTCACACATGCGGAATATCTTCTGTGCGCATATCTCTTGATGAATATAAATGCTTCTTTAATTAAAAGTTTTAGCTTGACAATTCTCGTGATTAACTAACTTGATGGTTTTTAATTAGTTTTCATTGTTCTTCAACCCAGAAAAATGTCATTAAATGGTGGTAGCATGCATGGGCTGGCCTCTAGGACAGGATTTTAGACTAGTAAAATTATCTAGAGTAGGTTATGATCAATCAACGTCACAAGGAAAGTGTCATGTGTGTGGTGATTCACAGACATGCAGTCATTTTCCTATAGCTTTTAAATCATTTCATGTGCAGGGGCGGCGCTGAGGGGTAATCGAGGTAATCAGTGATTACCTATTTTTTTTCAAGAATTTTGTGATTTTATTTTATTTTATTTCATTGAACGCTAAAATATAAGAAGCACAGTTTGAAACTGAGCCTTATCTAGGGATGTTCATGACGTTCATTGAATCATTGCCCTTCCCATAATTTGCCTTTTGTTCTGTTGCTTGATATATTTTTTGCAGACAGACGATAATTAGTGTTAAGCTTTCGGCCTGTGTGATGCTTGTTGAATCTAATAGCTATTGACAATTGAGAATTATGACGGCCAAAGGTAATCGTGACCCATTTTGATTACATCGCCATTGTTTCCGTGAGCCTTTCGTCACGATGTTCTATTTAGTGGCCAGTGTTAAAACAAAGAGCGCCTTGCAGTAACATAATCATTCCGCAATTTGATAACCTTGGTAAAGTGCTCTTGCAAGTTTAGTTTGTACTTGTTTGTGATGGACCGAGTTCTAGGTAACGGCTGTCGTTGGGGGGTTTTTAAGATTTTTTCATTACGTTCAGCACAAAATAATAGATTATTAATTGAAGAACGATGGAAAGCCGTGTCCAATAATAAAAAATACGGGGAGATGAAGGGATTCGGTGTATATGTCTTTTCCGTGGATATGTGGGGGGAAAAATGAAGAAGGCAAGGATAATAACTAAAAATCAGCTAAAACGATAATAATAAAATCACTCAAAATTAAGCATGTAGTTTAATCCTAGTTCGAATCCTATCAATTCGAATCGAATCCAATCAATTTGTTTATGATCCAAACTTTATAAACTTTAGTGGCAGTCGAACAATTATTTAAATCGCTTTTCCATTGCAGAAAAGAACATATAAAATGTATCATTTTTAGTCCTGAAATCGAGTCACAATAAAATATACAGATCAAGGACTCAATTTATATTGACTAATCAGATTGCTTTATTATCTCACGAGGGTTAAATGCTGGCTTCTGATTGGTGCAACAAACGTTTTCGTGAATCACGATTTTAGTCTTGGAATACCTATTGAAATGTTATAAGGCCCTCTTTCGAAGCGAGTTTCTTTGATTGAAATTCCCATTGTTACATTTTATTATATTTGGAAATAGTTCTACATTTTAAGACAGTGTTTCATAATGTTTGCAATCAATTTTTAAGTTTTTAAGTTATATACGTATCGTTATACTTAACACTATGTAACATCTTTATCAGGAATACACGGAAGAAATTGAACGTTTGAAGCGTGATCTTACAGCTGCTCGAGATAAAAATGGAATCTATATTTCTGACGAAGATTATACGTAATTATATTTAAGTCATATATATGTATCATTTTTTGCTTAAGGTTACTGTACTCCTCCGTGGGAAGGTTTTGAAAAATATTTTTTCTGCGATCAGTTTTCAGATAAACGCTGAACATATATATCTAATTATGTGTGAAATTAAATGGCGAATCCAGAAAAAATATATGTATTGGTTTTTTTATAAAAAAGTACAACTGATGCAGTTGAGATTCGACGAAGTGTCGGTGAAAGACCAAAGGTCATAAACAACAAAAGCATATCAGGGAATTTTGATATGTTGTGTAATCTCGGAATAACCTAAATTCTATGAAATTCTATGATGAATAGCAATTTTTGTTTAAATGAAGGACTTACGTGTCTTGGAAAAACTGCCGTGCCAGATGATGAGACTTTTCAGTTGATCAAAATTGAAGTGAAATGTTTAAATGAAACACTCTAATTTTTTCCTGATGACACATACTGCATGGATCCAAAAAGTAAATTTTGCATTCTGGGCTTTATTGATCTATCATTAATGGCCAGGAGTATGGGGTAGAAATTGGTTTGTCATCACAAACTTTCAATTCAATGACCGGAACCTTAATTATCAAAGAACCAAGCTAATAAGATTTTGTTAGAAATTTTGTTAAAGTTTTTAAAAATGAGTATTTTGTCCTTGAGAATATTAATGTTATCTAAAGTGTACGTAGCTTTTGCATGTTTTGCGTTAATTACTAAACTTAAGAGGTACTAGGACGTTTTTTTCAAGCCATATTTTCAATTATCAATCAAGCTTTATTATTTTAGCATGCATTTATTTTGTAGTGCAATGCGGACAAAACTACGATCACAAAAGTCCTCCCTCCAAGATTATATTGACAAAATCACTGCTTTGGAAAAGGAAGCTGAGAAAATTAACACTTTATTCACGTCCACAAAGAGTGAGCTGGAAACGACGTCAAAACATTTGCAAATAACCCAACAGCAAAGGGACGAAAAAAACCATTTGCTAGATCATCATGTTGACAAAGGAAATCAATTGTTTAACCAAGCAGCCGGGCTTTTGGGCACGGTTAGTGAAAGTGTAACCGACGTTGAAGGCCTGCATTCCAAACTTGATAGAACATCGACAGTTCACGCACACAATGAAAGTTGCTGTGATCGTTTTAAAGCTGAAATAAGCAAATCAATCCAAAATATGAGTGAAGAGTTGCAAAGCTGTCACGCAAGACAGCAGAATTTTTATTCATCATTAAGTTCAAAGTTGGGTAAATAGAATATTACTTTATCTCCATCATTCTTGTTTATTTTAACTGCTCGCCGTAAAATAAATCTCTGTGAGAGTTGCAAAGTCACCGAAAGGGAGAATATACATGGTAGCAATATCTTTGTCTGGCAGATCGTGATTTTAAGTACCAAGAAAGGTCAATAACAGAATATATATTTATATTAAAGCTCTGCTAAAATATTTTTATTTACTAGAATTTATTTATAATTGATTTTTCAAAATATTTCAGCTTACGACTCGTTGTGTATATATATGAGCCACAAGGAGTATATCTCTATGAGTATAAATGGGTATATATATATATATATTATGAGAAAATATTTTTTGTCAGATGAAATAGTTCGAGTGCAATGTGATGCTGCGTCTGTTACGAACAAAATTGTGCAAGATAGTGCACTAGATTTGACACAAAGTTTGGAGAAACTGACACTGAAGCACAAGGTATTCATCGTCATCGTTAATTATTAACTCGAGATTTTGCATGCTTATTGTTCTTTTGACAGCGTGTTTACAGGGCACTTTCCATTCACATGCGCTTCTATTGTACCAATATTAAAAATTGAAAGATTTTTAGATGAATTACCTTGTTTCCCATTGCACCTTTGTCCACTTTTCCTAATGAATGCAATTATATAATAATAATTCGTTTATTTAACGTTTGTAGTAAATAGCTGAAAGCTAATCAATGCCAAACTGAAATTACAGTGTTGATATAAATATAATCTAAAACCCCATTTTCAATGCTTAATTAAATTAATAAATCCCAAAACTTTAATAAATGCTGGACAGAATCTGCAAGTGCAAGTATCTGCAGTCCATTGTTTAATGTTTCTTTTAAATTGACCAAGTGTTTACAAATTGTTATGTCATTTGATAAAGATGACCACGATAATGTATCCGGTGGAATTTGGAAATGCATGTGCCAATAAGCACGGAAAATTCTCATATGCGAGGGAAGGGGTACGTTTGCCAATTGAGATCGCATTTTTTCCCCACTTGAAAATTCAAAAATAGTTGTGTTTACTTGTCAGAATCATTCAGATTTTTACATGTTTTGAAGAAACCCTTGAAATTATTTTAAAATTTATTTTTGTCAGGATCGAATTGAAAGAAGTGACAAAGATAGTGCAGAATTTGGCAAAGAAATGCATGCCTTTAAAGTACTAGTTTTGTTTCTTTAATAATTTGCCATACTTTTGGTTTACATTATTTTGTTATAATGATTTATGTTATATTTACGTACGTCTTTTATT
>JAYJMH010031300.1:0-17005 GCA_036873815.1 Phacellophora camtschatica
GTTTCAGTTTCCTGGTGAAGCTGAAACTTTACACAACTATTTTTTAAGGTCTAAAGCAGCCATACAAGCAAAAAAAAATTTTAGGTCATGTGCTCTTAATTTAATAAAATAAAGAACTTTAGGTAAGTTTAAAATAGACATTGTGCAAAAAAGATGGATTTATCTAGCTAACGTGTTGAAAGGAATAATTTCTATGGTTTGCAGCTTGCAGCTTAAAGATAATCAATGAATATAAAAGTGGCTAGTACCACATCTATAAATAGGTGGCCAATCAAATTTGAAAGCTTCTTTGTCATTAAACATTCCGTTCTTCGTCTAACTCAAAATTTGAAAAACTTTCTTATTTCATTTCTAGGCCAGATTTAGTTGATTTCACACAGGCTATGTCGCATAGTGGAGAAAAAGGCTTAACAAATGCACTTACTATTGCCGAAGAGCGGCTTGGCGTTCCAAGGGTCATTGAGCCGAAAGGTAAGCTTCTGAGATTGAGATTAGCATCAGATCAAAATTTTTCTCAGGCTAATAACATGTTTTTCGATAAACACATTTGCGAACAAAGGTGAATGGGAGTCAAATGTTTTTCACATGTATGTCATGTTTATGGCAATAGCCGAAACGACAACAAAAATTATCAAATGCACAGAGAGTTGCTCCGCAGAGGACTTGTTGTTTATGTTTCTCCAAAGCATCCTTCTAATTTTGAACACCATTCCGTTGCAAAATATTTTATTGTGTTATCTTGCATTATGGACATTTTTAGGAAATTTGCTTGAAAAATAGCCCTATGAAAACTCCACAGACAATAAACACTTCGGACTGACGGTTGCATCATGGTCATGCAATTTTTGCAACCCTATCCCTTGCTGCTCAGAACCTTGATGACGCTGAGATTAGCCTCAAATAATTCAAAAGATATTGATTCTTTGAATCAAAGAAATTAGAATTGATTTGAATTCAAAGGGACTTGTTATTGTATGTCTCAAGACATAATTATTACACATCAAATTCGACCTTATTATTTGTTATGTTTAAATGCAGATATACAATCAGAGCACCCAGAGGAACGCTCAGTGATGACATATATTGCACTTTTGTGGCAAAGTCTTGTTACTACTCACAGAGAAGAGTCACCCGGAATAATGAGATTCAGAAAGGTCGTCGAAAATGCGCAAAAGAGAAGGCTGTCCATGCAAATTGAGCAAAACAATGAGTATGTATCTTTCATAATTTCTGATTTCAATTTGTAAATTATGTTTCTTGTAGCCGTTTTGTAGTTTTTGAATTTCTAATATTCATTTTTATTTTTCCGTAACGTATTATTTTTGGTTTGTTTATGTTCAGGAACATTGGACATCCTAAAGATATCGTACACCTTTACGAACAGTTTCACGAAACGTTTTAAAGAAATCTCCAAAGTTTAAAAAAATCCCTTGTTAGAATCTCGTCCGGTTTTAGTGAAGTGCCCCCATTTATGTATCCCGTATCTAAACATTTTCCATTTTAATTTAATTATAAAAGATTCCCAGTGATTGCTATGACGAGAGTTTGTTTTACGAAGTACAAAAACACAGTAAATTACAGCTCCCCGTATCGTCCCCGTAGTATTTTAAAGCATTTTGAATGTAGCGTAATTGGTACCGTGTTTGTAAAATTTTTAATGGAATATAAGAATAAATATAGAGAAATTTGACGTTCGACCTGGTGTTTATTTTCACTTAGGCCTAGTGCTATTCAAATATTTTGCTTTTTTAAATATTATTAATATGCTTATCGAATTATTGTGTATACAATGTATATATATATATATATATATATATTATGTTATTGTGTATACAATGTTTTAGGTCGCAAGGATCAAGCAGTGATTCATCTGGAGAATCTAACGAGTCCGACTATTGGAATGCATTGGTATGCTGTAAACTTTTGTTTAGTTGTTTGACTTCCCCGGAGAATGGGGCAAAGCGCCTCCGGAGAGGTGATTAGTGAGGTTACCATTTAAAAAGTTGACTTGAACAATCGAACAATGGAAAAGTTGTTCAGGCTTTTTCCCAAATAGGCCTTTTCCCTAACCAAAGAGCACCTTTGCGCTTGCGCATCTTTGTTGCTTTCACAAATTTGGAATTTCCCAGGAAGACAGTCAATGGATTTCAAAGGCCTCTGCACCCTTGGGAATTGCTCTATTGTCTTGCGAACCTGGCTGACTACACACCTGTGATGTCAACGATTACTTATTCCAAAGCTCAGCGTTGTCAGCATGTTGGAATTACTTCAGCAAATTTAATTATTCTTTGCTGCCATTTCCAGAAAAAGTTACGAAATCTAAAGATTCATTCTTCGGAATTTTTCTCCAAAATTGGACGCAGTCTCTTTAGTATTTTCCCAGAAGATATTCTACAACATCCGAGCAATTTTTTTTGTAATTATATTTTCACGTCATTAATAAAAAATTACTACATGCATCAATAATGAATTTTAATTTTTTTTTTTAATTTTATTATCCATCAAAGCCTAATTACAATATGCATTGTTTCTTTGAACAGCTAATGACAGAACTTATACAATAACAATAACAAATAACAATGTTTACAATAACAAATAACAGCGAATACAAATATAACTAAGAATTTAAAAAGAAATAAGAATATGATTTTGTCAGTTTTTTTTTAAATAGCTATTTTCTAGGCATTTAGCAATGAAAATTAACTGTTTTCTCGCATTTAGATTCAGAGATTGGGACGCGCAAGTGTCGTGTGGAATTACAAGAGCATAATGTCATGGCTAAATGAAACGTCCACTTACCTTAGATTTTGCTGTGAATTTCTTTCAACAATTTTATCGACCGGAGCTGTAAATGTGCCCGAGGATAATGTGAAGCAACTTGAACTAATTGCCATGGTAAGAGGGAACTTTCTATTTTATGATTTATAAACATTCAAAGAGTGCATTCTCATTTTAAAATTGCGCTATGTAAGGATTTTGTTATTTTAATAATTTATCTCATTACTTTAAAATTCCTACGATATTTGTGTTTTTAAGATTTTTTTTATAGAAATTTTGCGTGAGGCGGCGATTATTTTCTTAAAGTATGCAGTTTTTAATGCTTGAAAGTCACCCGCCGTTCCTAAAGTTGATTGAGTATTTTGTAGAATGGTTTTATTTGTGCCAAAAAATTGATTTGGTTTTAAAGCATTTTTGATGGATTTTAGATTTTGTTTTTTTAATATTCAGCATTCTAGATTATATTATGGAACCAAAGTTGTAGTTTGGCGATATAGGTCAAGAGGAAAGCTACATTCAAATTAGTTTTTATATACCATCCGTCTAACTATTGTTTTTTGATAAAATTTGCTGTATTCAAGCGCAGTTGAACTGCTCTATCTAACTCGAACTTGCTTAACTCGAACTCGAATAGTTTTGTATATCCCTTGAAAGCTTTTAGTAATGCTTTACCTCGAACAATTTTCATTGCCCTTGAGAGTTCAAAATAGCGGAGTTCAACAGTGCTACTGCTTTTTTAATTGATTCCCCATATAGTGAACTTTTACTCTAATTGTTTTGTAATATATATCCCTTGAGAGCTTTAGTGTTAGCTTAGCATTGGTTATCTCGAAAACTTGCCTTCTATTTCTCGAACTAATTTTCATATCCTCGGAGAGCTTGAGATAGTGAGGTGCGGCTGTACTTTTTTGGATAAAATTCGCTGCATTTATATAAATGCCACTTTTATTTCTAGAATGTTCGGATTTTGCAAGAAACAGCAAACAAGCAGTCTACCCAAGTATCATGGATGAGAAGCCACACACAAGACCTTGAGCAAGATGAGCACAACATCGTGGCAATTGTCAGGAAGTGGGATTTCATCAAGAGAAAAATAAGTGTTGTTTCAAAAAAAGTGATTCAGATCACTGGACAGAAGGACATGTCTCGCAAAATTGTTGCTCTTAGATTGTGGATAAATGAGGCAGATAACTTTTTAGCGCATCACTGCAAAGAGGCTAGAAACAGTCAAGAAATTCTTAAGATCAGAGTAAGCTATCATGTTGCCCAAATAAATGTCCTCACGTTTTCAAATATGTTGTGGAGTTTATAAATGTCGTCACGTTTGCATTATTTTTTTATGTTGATTTTATTGCTTGAATTCGATATTAGACGTTTCAGTTTATAGTTTGATACCTTGTTTGCCAAAAGCTACCTAAAAACTGCTGAGTTGCACCCAATGAAACCAAAATTGAAGGATTTATACTGCTACAATCTGCTGAGAATGCAACATTGCGGCTTCGAGAAGGCCATTAACTGTAGCATTTTTGCAAATGTGGGAAACTGTTTTTGGGTCATCCTGGTATATTTTTACTCCATCGTCTTATTTACACCCAGATTGATTTCCCATCAGCAAGGAAGTTCAACAAAAATGTTGATTGGGTTTTAAACGCCATATTGCTTTTACAATATATATATATATACATATATACATGTATATTTTGTTATTTATTGCATAAGGTTACCGTTATTTTTTGTAATTATTCATTCATAATGTTTTTCAGGCATTTTTCAGCGATTTTCCGTTACAAGGAAAAAATATCGAAGAGCTGAAAACCGCAGCAGAATCTGAAGATGCTGCATTTTCTAGTGAAGAAATCAACAAAATTTCAAACAGGTTCAGCAAGGTTCACGATGAAATGAACAGAGAAATATTTAGATTGAAATACAATGTTTATGAAAAAAGAGTGAATAATTTACTGGTAACTGCTGAAAAGAAGATTCAGAGTTCTAAAGATAGTCTGGTGAACGAAGAGGAAGCAAGGCTTATTGCTAGTAAATTGAAGGTATGTGAGTTAGACTTTAAAGCTATCAGTCAGCTGCAGAAGTGTTGGAACGTTGTAACATTGCAGGGGTAAATATTCTTCACAATGCTGCAATATTCTACTGGTGAAACAATCATGAAATTTCTTTATGAAATTCTCGTTGGAAAGTGTTAAGTCAAACGGGGGAAAAAAATTAAACACTGCATACATTGATGCTAGCTAACACAAATTTTTTCTTTCTTCTTAGAAATGGTTCAGCCAAAAGAAATTCAGAGAAAGATTTCTCACCAAACACAAACGGCTTGTAGAATGCTCCTTGGAGTATTTGAAATTTGTTGACGAAGCTACCGCAAATGAAGTAAATAGTTTCGTTGATAACTCGATGTTAAAGTTTTCTTCTTTCATGTCTTCTCTGCAAGAAATTGAGTCAGCGGCAGAAAATTTGGTTGGAAAATTACAAGAGCATAAATCATCATCTAGGGAACTGGAACAGTGGTTGAGAAAGGCTGAAGAAATTATAACTTCTGAACCAAAATGGAAAGTGCAGGTAACTTAATTAATTCTGTTATATATATACATATAACATTTTGTAAACTTATGCACGAAGATACATCGTATCAATGAAAGAAAGTACTGGTTTATGAAAAAGGTGCCTTTTTGATGTTCTTATGTTACATGTTGTTATTCCTTAAATTCATTATTTTTACTTTTGAAGTGTCACATTCTTGTAAGAGACTTAAAAAATAAAGTTAACTTGTTCCATGTTGCAACAAATATGCCGCAAAACGTTCTTCGTTTTAGATTTATTTTTACCCCCTGAAAGAGTTATTTCTTGCATTGATAAACATAGTAAAGATTTACATTTTTTGTGGGGGCAATTCATTCATAATTTTGGTAGTTTTAATGCAACTTAATTTTTTAGAATTGGGTGAGAAATTAGTTGCTTGTGCTTATGCCTAACGAAAACTTACATAGAATTTGCCTGTTTATTTTAAATTTTAAATTATTCTTAGGATTTGCTAAGAGATATCGAAGTGCAAAAATCTTTATTGTTATCACTGCAAAACAATCTGATAACGATATCAGAGATTGCCAACACGAATACCTTGTTATCGATGAAGGAAATGGTAGAAAGGATGGAAGACCGTTTCGAATTGGTTGAGTTGTATTTTAAACCTTGTGATGGGGACGAGCAGTACAATGCTTTGCTCACTGAATTTGCTCAAGGTTCATTGGAAAAAGTTGATGAAATAATTGTACGGTGTAAGGAATTTACGGACAAAGATAGAACTATTTTACCAATAGATGCACAGTTGACTCAAGAAGTTAAAGCAACTGAGGTTAGCTTGTTTTTCATTTCTTTTGTTTTATAGAATTATGTAGTTGTCAATTTTTATTGTATGAAGGAAATATTTTAAGTTTTTTGCCATTACGTGATTTCATATTTCAGCCAATTAATCTTCATTGATATACCGCCACTGCGCAGCACTACCACTACCAATTCAATTTTTTTTACGTTTCATGTTTTGTTAATTTTGCTCGGAAGAAACCACGTATGCCAGGGCAAAATATTAGCTTACATGTCGTTGAGTTTAATCGTTTTTCTGGTCATTTTATTTTAATTAATATTTTGTAGAAGTCTGAAAAACAATGGCAAGAAGTTTTTAAAACAAATTTACAAAATTATCATTGAAGTTTCCTTTTCTCCGCTCGTCAGAACCACCAAGTACCGAATTCCCTCGCAATTGCAAAAAGTCTTTGGGGCACTTTTCACAAAACTATGATAAAGCTTTTTTAACTTCCTTCTCTCTCGATGCGATGTTGTTTTATTGCCTGGATGTTTGACCAATCAGAGACGACCACCAGCAGGCAAACCTCGTTGCAGAACAAAATTTTTGGGGGTTTTGAAGAGAGGGAGAATATCTCTGTACACGAATGAAATATTTTGCATTAAAGAGCGTTATTTCTTAAATGGTGTTATCACCATCAGGTGTAGCTTAGTTGTACCTTTAAAAAAGTTGGCTGAAGTCCTTGTACTTTTTTCAATATGTTATTAAACTTTTAAACGGCAATATATTGCGGACTCTCTCTCTCTCTCTTCTAGTGTTTTGAAGACTCATCACATTTTGTCTAAATTAGTTTTATTTTTAGCTTACAAATACAGTAGCTAATGTAAGTTAAATTCAAACCAACAATAAAAAAAATAACCAAGCATGATCGAAATCAAAGATTAACATCATAATACAACTTCATAAGTATTATATTTATACATAATGTAAGTTGAAAAAAGTATATATATATAATATCTAATCGTTAGTAAATGTTGCCAACGTTTTGGATGAAATGTTTGCGCAAGTCATACGTACAGTTAAAAGACTGGAAAATTATTATTTCGTTTGTAAAGCCCCACTTTTGTTTGTGAACTTTTTATGTGATTGGGAATAGAGTTCAAAATTTTGCTACTTTTGTGTAATACTGTATTAAATCCATGTGTCTTGTAATACGGTTCTGTGTTTTTGAAATGAGAATGTCTTTAAAATATGGACAGCTTTCTGTAGGAAAGATTAGTTTAAGAAATCTATTTTACACCATACTGGCTACATCTATATGAAAGTATTTAATTTCTAGGGACTCATCACAGAGTTTCTTGAGATGCACCATCGTTTACGATTGATTGTTAAGATACTTCACGACCGAACGGAACTTGGATTTATCCGAGAAGATGTACCACTCTCACAGCTTAGAAAAAGACTGATTGATGCATCGCGTAGTGTGGAAGACATGGTGTCGTTATTGCAAGCTAAAACTCCACATTTAGAACACGCAAAACAACTGGTGGGAAGCATTGATACGAATTTAGCAGCTGAAAAGGAGTGGATGGAAAATGTCGATGAGATGACGAGAGAATTAGAGAAAGACAGCAGAACTTTTGTCGAATTCTCAGTAGTTATCAAAAAGTTAAATGTAAGTTTAATATGTGTTTTTTGGAAAGGAACTTCAAGGCTTTTGCAAAAAATATTGATACATATTGTTTATTTTCATACCCAGAGATGCTGGAAGGGGGAAGCTCAAGAAAATAGCTAAATTCTTTCGTTTTCCCATTGTTTTGCCCTAATTATTGTTGTTCTGCTCTCTTTCCCCCGAACAGCTTCCGCAATCTTTGTCATACGACAAGAATATATTAAAAAACATAAAGCAATGCAAGAGACTTTATACACAATGCTATTACAGCACAGGGAGCATGGAGATACATTACTACTTTGGTCTAATATATTTCAATAATCTAAATGAAACATTATCATAATTTATTCAGCATAAGCTGGTTTAAGGTAAACGAATAAATAGGAAAATTGGGAATACCTAGTGTGCGTGTGTTAAAATATTTTATTTTTGTTTCATAATTGTTTTATTTTTTTGTTCCAGGGTTTATTGACAAATTCGAATGCGAAATTTGGTACGATTAACGGGATTTTAAATTCTTTAAGTATTCTTGAAGCTGTGGAGCTACCATTCGATTTGTCAGAAACAAAGAAACGAAAGGACAACTTGGCGCAATTTGTTGAAAAAACGAAGAGATTTGTTGATGTCAAATTGGATCATTTTGTGAAACTCGAGCAGTTGTGGGGCAAATTTGAAGCATATGCTTGCCATGCAGAGGAGATATTTATGGAACCTACTGAGGTATAAAGAAATATAATATGAATAAAGATTACGATTGAATCTTGTTTTCTCGAACTCGCCAGGGGAAGGATTAAATAATCTTCATACCTTTGATTTTATTTGAATTTTTACGACGTTTTAGGCTTTGCTCTTTAACGAGTATGAAAGTAATGACTAAGAACGATCGGTACCGCTCGCATCCTCAGTTAGGGAATGAAAATTGTTCGAGACAGCTAGTTTTTGGGATAATCGAAGCTAAATCAACACTGAAAGCTTGCAAGGAATACACAAAACAGTTCATGTAACTGGGAGTTTAAGTTAAGCGAGTTCAAGTTGGGGAGATTCAATTGTATTTGTGTATTTAGAGGTTGAGATTGTTTGCAAGAAGCTTCAGACGTTGTTTATTAATTATTTTAAATACTCATCATGAAATCAATTCCAGAACCTATATAAAGTGCCTGGTTACAAGTAGGGTTAAGAATCCTGTCACCCGGAGAAATCTAATTGCATGATTTCTTGGTTTTCTTTACAAGGGAGCCCTGAATTCTACTTTTAATTGAATTCGGATTCTTTGTCTTGATTCAACGAATGATCCTAGAGCTATGATCTACGAATCGCCTCGTAAACGACTTGAAGTGAATGCCTGAACTTGCAAAACATCTTGTCTTTAGGAGGCTTCATTACGTTTTTACTGACTTGTCTCTTAACGTGGATTCTATCCAAGAATTCCTTGTAAATTCTTCGTAATTTATCTTTTAGTAACTCAATATCTAAGGTCTTTCAGGTGGCATGATCATCCGATTTTCTTGTAAATAGTTTCTACTTTTGGGAAGCACGGGCCAAATGATTGCACTAACATTTGAGATTCGTGTGGCCACGTGGCCAACGTTTTCTTGAAAAATCTGTTCGAAGATTGGTTGCACAGACAAGCATTTTTCCACCAGCAAAATTTGTTTGTTGAACACTGTTTCGTTCAAAAATTGTGTCACGAAAAATGCCGATTAAGTAATAAGGTAAATTGACACAATAATGGAGATTTGATCTTTTGTAATGTTTTTATATTTTGCTTAATAAAGAATTTTTTTATTTTGCTCACAGGATTTGGTGGAATACTTCGAAGAAATTGATGTTACATTCAAAGATTTTCTGCAAGTGAAATCAGCGTTATTCGAGCTAACAAGCTCTCAGGAATTACTCAGTATTTTGGCATCACGATTTGAAAGGCTTTATGGTCTTTTTGACACCGCGAGAGGTTCTTGCACCCAGGCCTTATATAAGAGATGCTTGTTGTTGATTGGTCAGTTAGAGGATAATTTTTCATACACCCAAACAGAACTCAGGGGTATCGGAGAAGCATTGTACAGCAAGACTAGCAGTCCACACAATTTGATGGAAAAACTCAAGGTAGTATAAATTTTCATTTGGTGCTTGCGGCCAAACAAGATATTGGCAATTTAACAACAAACAACGTAACTTTCAACAAAATTCTTCAAAATTTACTGCAAGATCACTTTTTCAAAATATTTCCTGCGTCCATTGGTCACACGGTCGAGTGCTTTTTCATGCAATGATAAAACGTTTCTCTGGAATATAGTTTGTTTGTTTGTAGTCTTTTTGTAATTATGTTTAACCTTTTACCGATTTAGTTTTTATGAAGTACAGTAAAACCTGCAATAGGGAACAGGTTTTTGAAAATCAGCCTGTCCAGTTTCTTAATATTTTGGCAAGTTTGATAGAGTTAGGCAGATGTATGATGCCTATAATGTGATAGAAAATCCATAGTAATCCTCCTCTATGATCTGAATGAATTTCTGTCAATTAAATTAACACAAAAAAATTGTTTGTAAATTTTTTCCAAATGGTTTCTTATAAGTTAGTTTCTTGTTGGCGGGTTCTTACTATAAAGGGTATTGCAAGCAATTTAAGTTGAAAAAATCTGAAAGAACTACTTTTTTCTTTAGAATCTATCAAATACGAGTCAGTTTTTGAGCTGCTCGGAAGACCTAGATGCACTTGCAAGCCTTTCAGATGCGCTCGAATCCCTCAAGTACCCTGATGGCAGCTTCAAGGAAAAATTGGAACAGTTGAAGACCATTTGGCAATGCAGACAAAGCGAATACATAGAACTGGAAGAACAAATCGAACCAGATTTAAATATTCAGAACGATTATTATGAAGGATTGGAATCCCTTGCTGAGTGGATTGACACGATGGAAGATTTGATTGACTCTACAAAAAACGCAGATAATTATGAGCTATTCAAGGAGACTGAAGAATGCTTGAAAGTAAGCGTTAATTTATTATAAAATATTTTTTAATTTGAGATCCGTATGTTGAAAATTCTGTTTGGTTGATTTTACATAAATTGGGATAACCCTTTTAAGATTGCGGAGGTATTTCCAATTAACATGGAAATCCCTGCATATATTTATTCCTTTACGAGCGAATGAAATGCTTCTTTCAAGAATCACTAATCTTGTTCAGATGAGAAGTTAAATTTTCCCTCAATACTATATAAATTTGTCAGGGATTGAAGGCAAAAGCAAGACTTTATATTATTTCAGGACATAGTGAATTGATTAGTTTGTTTTGGTATTTACTTTCAGTTCATTTGCCATGAGCCAGTCATGTAATTTAGCTTGCTCATCGTTTGTAGCTGATGCTATATCAACTATATTTTTACCAAAGCTAAAGATATTGGTGTCATCAGCAAAAAATCTTGTTTTGATTGAAGTTTGGCATATCGTTAACGTAGATTATAAATAGTATCGATCCAAGAATTGATCCCTGTAGGCAGGGCTGCAGAATATTTTAATCTCTAAAATGTGCCTGCAACCACTTTGACATTCGGTAATATTTCCAGTAAAAACAATATATGATAGTGTTTGAAAGCTTATTAGAATTGTATTGGACTAATTGAATTGAAGGACAGTTTTTGATAAATCCTTTGTACTAGTGTTTAAATTTTTAAAATCTTGTAGGAATTGTGTGCGAGGCTGTGTGAAAAGAATATGGCTACAAATTATACGAGAAAGAGCATTTACATAATATTATGTGGATAATCAACATTACTACCGGGTGTCCCGAAAAAACCTTACATGTGTTTTGCAAATATTATGCAAAAACGTGAATATGAAACTTTTCGAAAACACATCTATTAAACAGCCTGATAACATACAAGTAATTTGTGACCTCGATTATATAATTCGAATTGTTAGGCACATTTGTTGGGCACACTGGGGAAATGCATTGTACAAAATATTTTTAAAGGATTTCCACCAAACTAGGACTTGTTTTTAATCAATTGGAATATGTTACATAAATACTTTAACTTTGCTCTAGTCAAAATCAAAGTATCACAAATCGATTTAAAGTTTTAAATCTGTCAAAAAATAACGCAAGCTTACAACTGAAAAGAGTGCGATGTGATGGCATTGTCCTTTCCTTGTTGTAGCTAAATAGTAAATAAAAAATGACTTGTATTTGTAAGACGCTTTATTGGCTAATTCTCCACTCGTTCTAAAAATTAATGATATGCACACACATTAGGTCCATTATGAAAACTGCGGCAAGAACATCTCGTAGCAATATACCAAAAGCAATCTTATTTTCTTTCCAAAAGCAATCTTAGTTTCTTATTATCTTTCCATATTTTTTACTAATGCCTCTAATAACTTTGCTTCGCTCTTTCTATCACACTATCACATTTTCCAGGAAGAGTAAGGCTTAGTCCTGGCTTAATTTCTAACGTATCTGCGCACAACGGGTACTTTGTCAAAATGTGCCTGCAGGTGCTAAAATGTGCCTGCGCCCGCCGGTCGCCACTTTCTGCAACCCTGCCTGTGGGACGCCTGTTGTTATCGTGTCAAGATTGGATTTCATTCCATTGAAAAATGTGTATTGCAAATGTGTATTGTAACCCTTACAACTTTAATAGCTTTTTTCAGAGTGTGACAAATTGTAAATGAAACTTACATACAACCATTCTACGACCCATACATAAATTAAGTTACAAGTTGCAACGAATTACAAATATTAAAGTTATAAATACACAAGAAAAAAACTTAAGCATAGTATTGCAACAACAGAATGTAGATTGGGAAGAATGCAACAAATTGTTAAGGAGGAGCTCTCAAAGTAGGTACACTAACGAGAAGAGACCACCCCCTATTTAAAAAGTATATATTCAAATTATTTTCAATTACTGTAAATAAATACCGAAAGAAGAATGAACAATGAAAGGCCGAGGTACAACAGAGGTGAATTTTGTAACAATAGGGACATTGACACACTGGTTTCAAAGCAATTATCCCTCGAGAACAAAGCGAAACTCTCTCAACTGGAAAATGTAAGCATCTCCTCCGCAAAGTGGTTTGTTTTCGTTTTCCAGTTGAGAGAGTTTTGCTTTGCTCTTGAGATATAATCGCTTTGATACAAGTGTATCAATTTCACTATTGTTACACAATTTGCCTCTGTTCAGAGCTGTTAAATTAATTGGTGCAAACGTGTTTTCGGTTTCTTTCTAAATTAATACTCGGAAGAAGAATTATTTCGTATTGCAACTGGTTGGTCACATTGCATAACTTTTAGCTAATTACATTGCATAACTTTTAGTGCCAAGGTATCGAATTGCTTTCAGTCCTTAACTCTGTCATTTAATGAATCTTAAACTTACCAAATTTAGCCTACGCGTAGCCTCAAGACTCACCAAATTGATTTACATTCTTCCAGGAACTTTGCAATGAATTGGGAATGTGCATTGAAAACGCCAACAAACTTTCCACGACAGTTGATGTACTGTCTTCAAATTGGAAAATACCAGATCTGAAAGAAGATTTTGAGAGTTTGATCAACAGGTTTGAAATGATAAAAGTCACGATTTCTGATGTCACATCCGCTTTGCCTTTTATGCATGATTGCTATATTTATCAATCGGATTTATTAGAAGTGCTGACATGGGTGCAAGAGCTGTTGATGATTCTCGAACCAGACTATGTTGTTGATGGTGTTGATATGGTCAATGAAGAAATTGAAAAACACAAGGTATATATATATATATATACAATTTTGAAATTTTTTGTCATAGCAAAAATTGGAATGAGGATTCTAAGAAATTGTTATTGGATGGTCTTGAATTCAACTGGGCTTGTTGTAAATGAGTGACCCAAAAAATGAGTGATCGGGTGACCCAAAAAATATATCACTGTTTGCAGGGCTGTCTCTCAAAATTTGTGAGACTACAAATCTCAAATTGTACAAACGACGTCCGAAGGGCAAACGTAGAGTTTGGGATATCATCCAGTCATCTGTGCGATTTACCTGTCCAAAACTAGAAATTAAAATTGCCCTAATTTGTGAAAATCATCATTTATTTTCAGTCCATTTTTGACACTAGAACAACCGGCCTGCTTTGATGGTGCTTTTGAAGTTTAAAATTTGAAAAGATTCACTAATAAACCCCCCCCTAAGTGGATATACCAGCAAGCAGGTTGTTTTACTGCCAAAAAATAGACTTGAAATGAATGGCCTTTCTTTTGACTTGAAAGCTCACGGATAAGGGTTATTTTTATTTCCATTGTTGGTTAACACATTTAAACGGGATTGCAGATGACTGGGTGATATCCCAAACTTTAAGTTTGCCTTTCGGACGTAGTTTTGAGTACAATTTGAAATTGCCAGCCTAGCAGATTTCGAACTATAGCCCTGCAAACGGGGATGGTTTTTTCTGGGTCACCCGCCATGTTTCTTTTTAGAAGTTAACTTAGAATTTGATGTTTTTTTCATGGGTTTAATTTATAATTTATAAACTTTATGAAATTTATAATTCATAAAATTTATCATCATACTGATGGTGAGTATTACTCGAAACGTTGTTAATTGTTTTTGTTCATTCTAAGTACTTTTGTCAAAATTTTTAATATTTGATGTATACGTTTGTTTTATTGTTCATTTACTTACAACACTCACGGCTGGAAATGTTCTGAAAATAAATTTATTTGTAATGAATAGGGAATAGAGCTCAAGATAGAACACCACACTCAGACAGTGGAAGAAACTTTGATTAAAGGGAAAAGTTTGACGAAAGAAAATAAGATTGCACCTGATATTGTTACTGATCAAGTTGAAACATTGGAAAGGCTTTGGAGTCGCGTTTTAGAATTAACAACAAATCGCAAAAAGGACCTTGAAGATTATGCAGAACAATACCAGAAATACTTAGAAGATCTTGAAGACTTAATGGTTGTACTCAATGAAAAGGAAACTATTTTGAACGGAAAAGAAGACAATGTGTGGAGTGAGGAGAATGCTGAAGAGAAAATTGCCGAATACAAGGTTTTTGTTTTTTGTTTTATATTTTACTTTCTTATACTCTGAAAAGGCGATATGTATGTATGTATGTATGTATGTATATTAAAACATTGATTTTCAGATAAATATACAGGAGCCATTCCATCTAAACATTTGTACATCATCGAAAGACATTATAGTTTATTTATCAATATAAAATGAGACTATATATAGGATAATATATAATGTGTATATATATATAACATTGATCTAATTTCACATGATGTTATGTATGACGTTACTATGATCTTATGCCATAAAACAATAGTAACAAGCCCGATTTCTCAAGTTGACCGTCAAATTATTATCGCTTAAGATTTTATTAAACTGTGAGGTAGGATCCATTAGAGAGGTTTAGATCCAGAACGAGTTCAAGTTTCATGTACGAATACGACATGGAAAACAATTGAATTTAGAATTTAAAGAATAAACTTGTGAAAAGGTTGTTCCCATGGGACATCAGAACGTTGCGCTTTCAAATCGGAAATTGACTATTTTTCGTTGTTTTTGGAAAAAACAGGCAAACTGGCTTGATTACAGTGACAGCGAGAAGGCCTAATCTACCAAGAGCATTTGACGTTGCGAAAATAGAAATTAGGGTTTACAAATTCAGCTATTTCTTTCGTTAAATCTCCTTTCGTATTGCATTTTTCAATCTTGTACTCCCGCTTGAACTCAATTGAAATTTAAACCTCCCTATTTTACGTTAGGAACATGTAGGAGGTTGGAGGTTATAGATAAATACACATGAAATGCTTTCTATATTTTCAAATGTTTATGAGTTCATTTGAGTTGATTTCGTTTGGTAACTGCACCCCTAGAAAATAAAACAGAAGATAGGGTTTACTTTGCTTACTGGAAATAATTATTCGGGTTCAAATGGATTAATTTTTACAAATTCTGCATTTTCATTTTTTTGAAATTGAGATTTTTACAATTTATTCATTTTTTAACTGATTTTTTATAGAATAAGATACACACTCTTTTATGAAATCTATATTTCATTTCAATTCTTAGCTCTTTAAAGAACAGTTGGAAGCCGATTTGGAGCAAGAAGGCGACCTATTCGAGGCAGCCGACAAAATAAAATATCATTTGAGTTCGTTTGGAAGCGAGAAATTAATGACGGAGCGAATTAATTTTGAAACGTTGAAACAAGCAATTAAAATTGAAATTGAGAACAGAATCGATGCGATGGCAAGCGAATGTCAGAGATGGAAATCGTATAATGAAAATAAAAATAAGTGCGAGGAATGGTTGAAAAAGGTGGAGGCAGATTTAAAGATGATGTCGACAAGCAATATTGACTTAGAAGCTGCAGGAAAATTTCAGGTGAGCTTTTCAAAAGCAAGTGTAAACGGACTTTATTGTAAAATTTTCCAAAACGTTGCCAAACTAAAATTAGAGCAGCGTCGCCCTGAATGGAACGTCGCCCTGAAATTAAACACCTTCTTTTTAGCATCAGTTCATTCTCCAGCCGTGTTGGAAACAATTAATCTTATAAAGAAAGCATCTGGCTTGAAGTTAAAACATCTCTCACAAGCTCTCACAAATTCAAAACAATATTATCGAAAATGCAAAAGTGTCTCATTTCAGGGTGATGTTCCATTTAGGGCGACAGTACTCTACTTTAGGCTCAACTGCAATGATAAATTGACTTTACCTACTCCTTAAATTGATTACATGTTTTTTTTGGCTTCAGTTTATTCTCAGATTAATTAAATTTTTTCTGAATGAAATATGAAACAACATATGGAAATTTTTAGGACCTGATTGAAGAAATAGTTTTGAATCGCAAAACATTGGAGTTGTTAAGTACACTATCATCTGAGTTGATTTTCGACACCCGTGAGCAAAAGGCAATGGATCTGCGTAATAGCATCTGCAGTTTGAACGAACGGTGGGAGAAAGTATATGAACAGGCAAAATCTAACGCGGAATACGCAAAGAAACACTTGAATCCGTGGTTCACGTACAGGGAGAAAATTGAAGATATGAGAATCTGGCTGACTGAAATGGAGGGAAAGATCGAGCTTGAAGTACAATCTTTTACGAAAATGGAGACATTAAAAGAGGTGCTGGATTCTGAAAAGGTGAAAATGAAATTACGAAATTATGTTAATACACCTTTTCAACTAAGCGACCTCGTATTGAAAATTTTCCAAATTTCTTTAAATTTCTTCAAATGACATTTT
>JAYJMH010031311.1:0-17004 GCA_036873815.1 Phacellophora camtschatica
CTTCTTTTGATCAACTGTTGTAAACCGAAACGATTATAAATTTCAAGCAAGTTCTTCGAATGTGGTGGAAGGTTTTCAGGAGTGCAAATATATTCCCATTATACACGTTTTCAAGTTAGACCACCTTCCATTCATTAGTACGGACTCTCCGGGACGTTGTTTTCTAAACTTAAACAATGGAAACCATTTTTATTTAATTAATCCTGCTATCAGTTTTTCATAGGTATGGACGTTCAGGGATTCGGTTAACAAGTACGCTCTCTTGATTCAATTGCTTGTCATTCCTATAATAGCTTTGGAATCACTTGCCAAATATACCAAGGAGAGTTTCCAGAAGTGAATCCAAAAAATTCTTTTTGGGAGAAAGCGCAACAACACTCACTGAGCTCAGCTTTGAATATCAGATAGCTCTCTGTTTGTTAAAAATGAATTCTTTGCCGTTGAAAAATTGCCGTCGGAAGCTGTTCCAGATTGGGGGAATGGAGAATGTCTCTGAACAATAGAGAACAACAGTTTAATTAATTAATTGTTTTAAATAACCATTTTAAATAATTTTGAAATCATTGAAGGCAAACCACCCCTCTCCTCGTGGGCAAATAATATCCATATATTGGATATATACTCTCTAAGTTGATATGAAAGTTTCGAATATCATGTATGTAATGTGTTTTCAGACCGGAAATTTTTTCCTCCTATCTTCCGTACAGAGATTTAAAACTTTCATCTCTCTCCTACCTGAAAAAAATAAGGCTCCCTTCCTTCTCCCAATGTCATTTTAGCGTCATCTCCTTCCTTCCAGATACCCTTTACAACCCCCCCCCAAGTTAGCAGTTGATAACGTTTTTCGCAATTGCTTAATAATTAATACGGCTAAATCTAAACGTGGGCATTTCAAGTACTTTCCTAAGCATCGCTTATAGTGGTGGGTGTGGGGGCATACGGATCTACGGTTCGGGCGTATTTTTGAACACGGATCGCGGATTTTTGATGATTTTAGAACGGATCCAGGATATTTTGCAGATCCTGATTTTGATCATTTTGATTATATCTGGAGGAACCTGAATTACTATAGCCTACAACAAAATACTAACGTTTTCAAAGCGAGAATACGCAACCACTTCAACGAGCATTGGGCTGTTGAAGTTAAGCTACGAACCTATAAGCAATTTAGGAATACTCTTAGGATGGAACATTATGTTGGATTACAAACTTTGATTAACTGTTGCGTGAGTTTGTTCAAAACCAGGATAAAACTATTAACATTAAAACTTAGGACCTTTCATGTTCAGCACATAATATATTCATTGAACATACAAATATCGGCAAAACTCACTTCGTCTTCAACATCAGCAATGTTACAGAAATTGGCAATTTAAACTTAAAACTATTTTGAATTTATCTGTAGTCGTTCTTGGCAGCGTCGGGTTTTCGTCTTCGTCTCATCCGTCTTCAATTCGTCTCGACTGCCTTTATTCGCTAAAACTTACTTTTTATACTGCCTAATTACAATAATTGACTACCTAAATAAATTTATTAAATATGGTTGATGAAAAATATCGTCCATTCATATCGTTCTTCGTATCCTATTTGCATTCAATCAAAAAGCGCATCGTCCCATTTGATCGAGTTCTCCACGTTGCAAAATTTGCGAGCCTTAGTTGATGCGTCAAAACTTTTGAGTCACATTTCTAGAATGCGGAACAGTGTACATGGCACCATATTCGAATTTCAAAAATTACCTAATCATGGAGATTAGCTACAAATATCGACAAACAACCTCAAAATTTGGATGCATCGGCCACACACCTATGACAGAAAAAGGGCGACATAGAGGTCTCCTACCCATAGTTTTGTGTTTATCGGGACAAGGGCTGCCTCACCTCATATCTCCAAGTCGGAAAATTGGCATATCTCTGAGTTGTGCTTCTTTGTTGCAAACATCAGATAGAGCCTTTCCTCTAGCTAAAGACCAATGATTTTCCAAAATCATGAAAAGCCAGGATGAACATACTATAAAAGACTTTACACCATGAAACTACAATGAAAGAAAATAAGCCATATCTATCTAGTCTTCATCCCAGCTGACCTGAATAATTATGTTTGATATTTTCTATTTCACCATTTTATAATTTGCTTATTGTAGTGTTTGTAGTTTAAGTGTTGGTATGAACTGCCATACCTTGTCTTAGGTAATGTTTATGCGCATATTATTATTATTATATATATATTTATCGTAAAATGTGAAATGCATATGGCTGCATCTGTGGGGATGACATAATTATTAAAACTAAGCTTCTAATTTAATAATTTAAAGTTGATAGATCTTTCAAACGCAAGAATGAAATTTTCCTATGAAGAAATGCATGTGCTATTTACACGCTTTGTGGCCAAGGGCGTCCCAAGGTACAAACAATTGGGAGTGTGCTGTTTTGAGTTTGAAATTACCGAATTTTTCCTATTTTATTTTTGAATGTTCAATTCTTTTGGCAAAAAATAGTTTGCTTGAAATTTTGGTTGAGTATGTTAAATTTTGCCCGAATTTCAACGTTTTAAACAATTGTTAAGTGATGTGACACCCCACACCCTACTAGCTACGCCCCTGTTTATGGTTAACCTGCGACCACGGATAGTACTTAAAATGATTACGGATTTGCGGATCCCATGCGAAAATTCCCTATGCCATTTTAGCTGAAGCTTTCCTTCGTCGTGATTGGGAAACTTGTGTTCAAAGATGAATATCTCCGTACGCAAAGCATCAATTTTGTGGAGTAAGATTATAAGTAGGTTAACTATCCAAATTGCTACTAATATAACATTGTACATATATAAATAGATTTTTTCTCATCATACATATACAAGTAGTATTATACATATATAAGTAGTATTTTTCTTGTGTTAAACGTCTTACTGTGTTTTGGAGCAAGCGATATATTTGGTTCATTATTCAAAAGTTATTTTGTCGTGTTTTGTGTGTATATGGAAATGGTTTATTAAAATTAAACACAACACAACTCAATTTTGTGAATAGATCTTGTTAATGAACTTGTAATGCATTGGCCAGTTTAGCCCTAGAATAGATCGTGCAATATGTGGTTCGATATTTATCCGGTTTCTACGCTAAAAAATGCTTGACTTTAAAGAATTGTAAAGTAATTTATCCAACAAACATAATTGAGGACTGATGATGTTTACTCTCAAGTTTATTTTCACAGCGCTTGTCCGCCACAGGCCTTTGTGAAATTTCTGAGAAAATTTATTTTACTCAATAATCAAAATGAAAATTTAAACTTCCATAAGGTACGTAATATTGTATTGTTTAGTTTTCGTTACTCCTCGGAAGCAAAATATTCAGATCAAAGTAAAGAAAAATGAAATGCCTGAGAAGTAGCATGCAAAATCATAAATTACCTGTAAAAATATTTACGTGTTTGTTGACTATTCTTAGGCTAAACTGGCTGCACTACGAGAGACGGGAGAAGACGAAGAGTTTGAGATGATGATGAATGATGATGAGGATGAATCATAGAAATTAAATGGTGGAACAGCAGCCTGCACAGAAATAACATTGACATTCAAGAAAATGTAATCTTAAAAAAACCATAACCAGATCAAAATATGCTCCACTTGGTGAGTCAATAACATTACTGCGTTTACGTCGACATTAGTTTGGAAGCCTTTTTGTGACTACAGGCTATATAGTATTATATAAAATTTTAATGTTTGCAATATAAAAAGCGAGGCACAATTAGCAATTAAATAGAAATGAGTAAAACATGTGTAGTAATCTTCTGGGTTTGAAACGTACAATGAACTTATTGCCACAAAAAATAAATTAACATGTTTTAACCTACTCAAGCTAATCACAATAAATAAAACAAGAAAGTTATCATTTCATGTTTTTCTATTGGGTTTTACCAATCACTATGGCACTATTGCACTATGGCCCTATATTCAATTAATTAATTTATTTTGAATACCTCTCATTTGAGTTGGTAATGTATTCGGTTGAAATTCGTAAATATATTGCTCTTTTAAATGCACAAAATACATGCCCAAAGGTGCCTCAAAATGCTTGTTGTTCCTTGGCAAGTCAGATTCTTCGTCAAGTAACTGGGAGGAGGATTCCCCTAAAAACATAAAACCACAAATTCAAAGTCGAAGCTGAAGGCAAAAAAAAGAGAAAACATCGAGATCGAGTGAGTGTTGTCAAAGCGACACGATGGAGAGACAAATAATCTATACGAGTCGGCTCAGTGATTTTCCGTCTTTAATACTGGTCATCGATCGTCTCCCTGGCAAACCAAGACGGATGCATTAATTGTATGATAAGAAATTATGATGAAATGATAATGATTGAATCGATGAAATTATTGTATGGAACTAACTTTGGTTAAACTCCCAGGGGGAGGGGGGTGCTAAAAATTAACTTTAATTAAACACTCAGGTTAAAGCTCATTATTGGTAAGTGGTCAGCCACTTTTTGAGTATAGGAAATTTGTGTCTCGTATATTTTTGGTTGCGCAAATTTTGAGTTTTTATCGAAATTCATTTTGGTTATTTTTGAGTTTTTATCGAAAAAAAATTAATTAAAGTAGAAATACGGATAGACATATAATAAAGTCAAACAGAAGTAAACTGAAATCATATATATAAAACAGTCTATCAGGAGCCATTATTTTCGAAATTTGTGAAAGTTAAGAAATTTAGTTACATATCTGAGTTTTGTCAACATAAAAAATTTCCCCAAATATAAAGGTATACTGTTGGGCTGTGGGGCGTAAAATGCTAAGAATTGTTTTGGGGCTTTAAAGAAATAGGCTGTCACTTAACTACAGTGATCCCACCTAGGGTTCACCCTTCCACCCCGGGGAGGGCCATATGGTCTATTGATAAACAAAATAAAACGTCAGATGTTCAGGAGGTAAACGTGAAGAACTTTATACTACTTTAAGATATTTCAACGTAAGGTCATTTTACAAATTAAATTGGCTTGCAGGTCAGAGATGTAGGAAACATTTAAATAGTGAGGGGGCAAAAAATTCGAAGGGCATTTTGACCACACTCAGTTCTTTTATGATCACGCCCTTAACACCGCTCCCTTATTTCTGCTTGTAAGGATGATTTTATATGAGCATACGATTAAATCAAACATTGCAACTTAATATTTGAAACGAATATATATTCAAATTCAAATGACATGATAGTTTAATACCTAGATTCTAGAATATATTATTTAGTAAATACTGACATTAATGAACTGCTTGAAAGGTCATCAAATAATTACCTGAAGCCAACTAATAGCTCATGCTAAATACGAGCTAGATAGTCTTATAAATTGCTTGTCTA
Source organism: Phacellophora camtschatica (assembly GCA_036873815.1). Lineage (NCBI taxonomy): Eukaryota > Metazoa > Cnidaria > Scyphozoa > Semaeostomeae > Ulmaridae > Phacellophora > Phacellophora camtschatica. Next base: position 5,347 of record JAYJMH010031311.1, read on the forward strand.
TATTGACCAGTTTTGTCATGAACATTCCCTTTATAGAAATTTTAAATCAGGGGCGGATCCAGAAGAATACGGCGACAGGTTTTATACAAAAAAGTAAGGGGTCCGAAAAATTTGTTAGCAACCACGCCCTTTACTCTAACTGTAACCACGCCCTTTTCTGAAATTTTCTTATTTTCTTAAATGTTATACTGGACTGCCTCATTAAGAAATCTTAGTGGTTTTAGGGACAAATGTTTTCTCGACCATACTTCTTCACTTTGGTGGGAAACATGTGTTTTAGCAAAATCGGCAAATTACAAGATTGCAAGGAATTTTCCTGGAAGATTTATCAAAATTATGAATCCTGGAAAATTTTACAGCAATATTTAACATTTTACACAACACTTGTTTAGCTTAATAGCATTCGTCTAGGATTTTTTATGGCAAATTCCCTGATAATTTTATTCAAGTCGATCTGTAGGAATGAACCTCGCACAAATCCTCGAGAAAATTCATGTTTGACGTCACTACCCTGCATGTCAGAGTCTCAGTCAGCAGCGGTCAAAGAAAATTTCTTTGACCGCTGTTGTGACGGCTGCTGACCGAGATTCTGTTACCCAGGGTACGACGTCACCAGCCCTGAAAATTTTAATTAACCACTCCCTTAAACTCTCGGAGAAGGCTCGAATCGGCCTTTTTGGCATTTTGATATGTCAGTTTTTGAAAATCAATGATCTCAAGCAATATCTTAACAACTGTCTGTCGTTAACAAACAGGAAAGAGTTTCATTATGGCGTACTTATATCTAAGACGGATAGAAAATTAATTGCTAAAAATTAATAAAGAAATTATTCCAAAAGAAATAGAAATTCTTTCTTTCCTTGAAGTTTTTCAAGAACGGATTTCGAGAAATTAGAAAATCGAAATTCTGAGCATTATCAAGTACTCCATCTGAAATAGGCAAAGACTTTCTCTACGCATTGACCACAGGCAACAGTTTTTTTATGGAATTTTTAAAGGACCACTCTTTTTACTTTCTGAGATTAAGTAGGGCACTTATTAAAAAAGGGAACCTTTGTCAATTTATTCAATGTTGTGGAGTAAGACACACGCACAAAGAAAACGTATTTGACAAGTTAAATGTATTCATAAAACATCAAGATTATATTAAGTTACCATTATGAAGATCACGTTACTACTCAATTCAACTCCTGAGAACCACTAAATCATATCATTAAAAAGGGCATTAATATTTAAGCAAGCGGAAGGAGGTGTCTGAAGATCACGTGAGCAAATTGTTGTCAGTACTTTGAATGATGGGAAATGATCTGGGTACCAAAATATCCCAAGGTGGCGATCTTCACAACATTCAACATTAATTAAAAAAGGCATTTTTTTGTAACAAATTGTAACAACGCGATTTTTGTATAAATCTTCAAGAAAAGGACCCTTTAATCTATTTTTTTTGCGACTATAGGGGACACATAAAAAAAAATTAATGATTATGGAAGGGCACTTTTCAATTTTATTGGAGTAAGAAATAGGAACAGCTCAGTTTTTCCCTTGCAAAAGGGAACAGTTTTTCATTTTGAAGGCACTTTTCCATGTTTTAAAGAAATGTGGGAGACACGTGGCTCTACTGCCCCCACCGTTCCTACATCTCTGTTGCATGTGTTGCCCCCTGCAAAATACAATTTGCATAGGATTTGCTTTTTTAGCAGAAATAAATCCAGGCGTGAAAGATTGAAACTCGGCTTCACCCTAGTTCCAGCTATCCCAGGTTAGACCTTCCCGATGTGGACACAGCTCTGGGTTTAGAAAGCACACATTTGTAGTTTAACCTAAGTTAAGAATTTATAATGTAAGAAACTTTCACTTCAATAATTTTTCTAAAAGATGGCTGGTTTCTTATAAAACTTTACAAACATTTTACTACAACAAAACTTCAGTTTAGTAAAATGTAACAAAAAAAATAAACTACAAGAAAAGCAAAAGAAAAGCAATTGTCACTTGTCACAAAGTCGTGTAAAACGAATAACTTAAAGAAAATCACAAATGGAAAACAACGAAATAACTCATTGTCTTTCCCTATTATTTTAGCGTCCGAATTCCAAGCACCTAACATTACCACATGAAACAATTTGATGTTGTGGCTGTTGCAAATTCCGTTGATTGAAGCGAGAGAGCCAATTTACAGTGAAGGTGATTCCCAATGGCTTCAAAACGAAAATGTTTCGGAAAAGTGCAAAAACAAATTCTTGATTTTAAAGGCTTTAATTAAATTGTTGATAAACAAAAATCGCACAGAAGCTCTTTTCATTGCACATCGAACTTTTTTTTAACACAAAATACAGGGTCATTGGGTCATAGGGCCATGGGGCCATGGGACCGGGGCCAGTGATTGGTAAAACAAAATTTTTTTTTTATTCGAAATCGCATTGACATATGTGAAATTTGAACTTTTTGTTTCACAAAATTCTTCTTTCTTTACCAAATTTTACTTTCAAAAATATTTTGAAAGTATTTCTAGTGTTATTCATGCCATTATAAACATCTAAACATCATTTCCAAGGTAAATAAAATAAAATACGTTGTTTGTATATGTAGAAAAATAAACAATAGAGAGATTTTTTATGACGTGTTGAGAATTTAGGCGGTTCAGGTGATTGGCGCCTAAAAGACTAAGTGAACAATTTGGCGGCGATGGAATCTGACTGCTTGTTCTATTTTGGCTTTAAATCTTTAATGAACAACTTTTCGTAGATTAGACAATCTGTTTTCCCTCGACATTTGCGCAATATTTTGAATTGTTTGTGCAAATTCTCGGGCTGCATTCCATGCTGTTCTTTAATATTACAACCATGGCCATCGCTTTGTGTTCCTCAATCCTTTGGTGTAAGTGTCGGCATGTATAACTGGCATAATCGGCATCGCACAGATCACATTTATAATAGTACACAACGGATTGTTGGTTCACAATGGGGGGCCTTGGTTCCCGATATTTTACTTGCTCGCAGATTTTTCTGCTGGTGAATATAGGCAGAACTTCACTATAAACATTCCATTATAAATTTGACTTACGAAAATGTTTTTGTTAATATTATGTAAAAAGTATATCTAGAGTTAAGTAATGAATTGTAAAATGAATGTAATGAAAACAGGCGTCATATGATCTAAGTTACCGTCACGTTAAATGCTGCCTATGTTGTTGCTAGTCATTTTTATTTGGAAGTAACCAGGAACGGCCATGAAAATTCTTTAAACGTATGTATGCAAATTCTTTATATGTATGTGCCTGTTTATATGGCCGAAATCATCCCATCTTCCAGTACAAAAGCTGAAAGGTGGAGGTGAAATTGATGAGTGTTTATATTGAAAAATATTATCCCACCTCCAAGAGTTCGACGTGAGTAATCCTCCTTTCTCTCTGTAATCCTTCATTGTTTTTGTCTCTTGCGTGCGACTGTGTTTTTCATCCCAACTGCCAACCATTTTAGTGTTAGCCAGCTGAGATTCGGATCTCACTTGAGTTGGATGAAACGTTTCCGGAATAACGGATTTACCAGACCCAAGACCAGTAGCGACCGGCCATAAAGGAGAAGACCCAAGGGGAATGCGCATAGCCTCGCATTGACTTTGAATAGGAAGACGCTAATCATATGAAGTCATTGGTGGCTTACAACTTCACAGTCAATGCTCTGACGAATTTCCAATGTTTTTCATCTTTGCAATGCTATAATTTCGATGGAAATGCAGGTATAAATGAAAACAGTGATTCTCAGACTATATTTCATATACAAAATCTAAACCAAGAATACAAAATATTAATATCTCATAATTTCGATAACGATTTATAATGGCAGCATTGTCTCAAAAAGGTAGATTAATCCACTACAGCTGCAAGTACTTCGCAGATAGCATTAGAAATAACAGATAGCCTGCGTCCGGTAACTGTGAGACCTACCTATTTCCCAACACATCTCCTCATCTTGGCTCATTGGAGTCAAGCAAAAGACCAGTACGCCAACGCGCGTCTAGAGCAGCAGCTCTGTGGGTGCGACCACTCCTCGCACTGACACCTTCCACTAACTTTCCTCTCGTGTCCTTTCCATCATTGCCTATCTTCATATTTCTCACTTTTTTCACTTCCTCCGTTTCCAATGTTCGAACAATTTTTTTCGACTTATCGTCTTTACTCTTAACATTCATTTCCAACGAATAGAATTTCTGTGCTGGTCTGAAAAGAAATGTAGGTTTGTTACGAGATATAACACAAATTCTTGCTCCTCTTACCTCATGGTCTTTACCTACCACTAGTCCACTGACCACTCCGATTCGCCATTTTTGACGTTTGACATGATCCTCTTTCAACAACACCATATCACCAACTCTGATCACACGTTGCCCCGCTCCACGATTTTATGGTGCTCGCATAAGTCTACCATACACTCTCGATGCCATCTGTCCCAGAAGTGATTCATCCTAGAAACAAGATAACGATATCGTTTAAAAAGTTTAATTTCATCCGCTACATCAATCAATTTAACCTTGTCTGGTAAGGTTACAAATCTACGGCATACAACAGATGTGACGGTGTCAACGGCTCCGATTCTAGTTCATCATACAAGTAAGTCAAATGGCGTGAATTGACCGTACTTTCGATCTCAATTAACACTGTATTCAATTCATCTCGAGTAAGTTAAGCTTTGCCAATAACTTTCTTCAAACACGTTCTTACTGTGCCGACCATTCTCCAAGTTGAAACTCCATCTTACCCTATAATGCAAATATTTAGAAAAATATTCATTAATACTCAATTGCATGAGCAAACCGGCTGCAGCATTGAATGTTTTTCGTTCCCTTTGCTAACATCTGAAAACCAAATCTTAGAAATATGATTAAAATCTTTTTTAACATTTTCTACATGACAATTAGGTACATCAGAAGTTTTATCAACAACAAATACGGCAATTTTTGTTCTTTCCCCGCATTTTACATTCATCAAATCAAAAACGACCAAATCTCTTTCTTCATACCATGCCTCATCACTTCCAAATGCCCTTATTCCAAACATTTCGGTTCTCACAGGGCTTAAACCTGCCTGGGCCACCACCTGTGGGGTTATAAAGGATTTGTGACTCCCACTATCAAAAAGCACGCGTACCTTAAGCTTACTGTCACCGTTGGGCAGTTTGCAACACAGAAGTACAACTACCTGGGCCTAGACTATCTTGTGTACACGTCGCAAAATTTGTACATTCAGCTTGTTTTGTTTGACCCTTATTCTCAATTTCCGCTCTAAATTTACACAAAGATACATGATGTCGTTTGTTACAAATTTTACATGTTACCCGAGATCTACATTCCGCAATTCTATGTCCTTTTTTCAGACACGCAAAACAACGACCATACTTTTTTACGATGATCTTACGAGCTTCAATGTCCACGATTTTTGCACAGTTTTCTTCATCGTGTTCTCCCAGGCCAAATGCACATGTATGAAGGACAGCGGCTGTACCCTGTCCGACATCTTTAAGTTTGTCCAACGGCTTTCTGTACTTTGGCTTCTTTTCCGGAACAGGGTTTCCTTTGAATATCGGCTCATGCATTTCCCGAATTTCCAACTCTTTGGCTTAAGGCTTTAAAAAATCTGACAAACTCCACTCCAAATGATTTTTTCCAAACTTCTGACCATGTTCAGGCAAACTGTTTGTGGAATCTTTTCCAAAAGTAAAGGAACAAAAATACTGTCATGCTTGTCTTGATCAACAAACATCGATTCCAGTCCCCGAAAATGTGTTTCAACTTTCTCATGTAAACATAATATTTTTACGATGTTTCTATCAGCATATATTGAAGAAATATTTAGCATTTCGCTTATGTGTGCTCATTTTATGAGTGCTGGCTTTTCAAACCGTTGTTTCAGCACACGAACAACAGCTTCGTAGTTTTCTCCGGTTACTTTGAATCCCAACACCACAGCTTTTGCTGGCTCTAACAACAACTTTTTCAAATACTGAAACTTTAATGACCTTGGTAGATCTTCATTATCGTCAACGGCGATCTTAAAAGAGTCCTAAAATTCGAATCATTCTTGGGGTTTTCCCGTCAAATTGCTGTAGCTCAAGTTTTGCTCTCACATGTTTTGTCGCTTCAGCAGAACTTGCAACATTTTCAGTAGAACTTGCTGGTGAGATACTTGTTTCAAACATCGATTTCTTTCACAACAAAATATCGTCAATCTCGTCCATTTTTGCAGTCATCATCATCATTGTTTGCACTAATAATGTCAAGTATTTGTTTATCCAAATTTTTATGGGTTTCTGTTTTTTCTTCAAGCGTTTTCTTATGTTTTCGCAAAGGTTTTCTGTTGTTTGTGTCAAACTGAGCGATCGCATATTTCACTTTTGGCAACATGCGAATCACGAGACCACGATGTGCCCCTCTTGTTTTCTTCAATTTCGTCAAATCTTCCATTCTTACATTGTTTAAATTCTTCCCTATCCGGCTCGGTGGACAATGCGTCGTAATTTCAAACTAAAATTACCATTTCTTGTTCTCGAAGAATGTGCAAGGAAAAAATAAACCCATCTGTAAATTTTAGCTTTTCATTTCATAATCGCAATTTCAATAACCATGCCTCATGCTCGAGGTCTTACGATTTATCACAATTCTCCTTCAAATCCATCAACACATACTAATTTGGTTACATATCTGGTTTATATCAATCAACATAATACATAATCATATCAATTCATTAGAAATAACAGATAGCCTGCGTCCAGTAACTACGAGGACTACCTAATATCCCAACATGCATGTATTTAATTTCCTGGTAGCATAATTTAAATTATCTTCTATACTTATCCTTAATTTGTAAAGATCATTTTTCTCCGAATGAGAAGTCTCTTTATTGTGCAGCAATTCCACGAGCTGCTTTGCCAAAACAAGACTGTCAGAAGCAGCCATGATACAGACAGATTTCAAGCATTTGAAGTTTTCAAGCACTGCATTTTGAAATCAAAGTCATTAGAAATCAAAATGAACGAACAATGTATTACTGAATCACAAAACTATGGATATTTAGGTATGACATTGGATAAAAATATTAATTTCAATGAACATTTAGAGATGAAATTCAAGAAGATTTCATCAAGAATTAAGTTACCATCACGAGTGCGACAGAACATCAGACCACACACCGCAGAAACCATCTACAAAGTGATGACCCTTCCTGTCATGCTCTACTGTTCCAATGTCTTTGTTGGCATGACCCAGTCGAAGAAACAGAGATTTGAAACCTTTCATGATCGAGCAGTACGTATTATCAATGGGTATAGCAAAGGTGATGTTAAGCTCCCTCAATAAATCATATTCGAAACAAACTATGTGCCTTAGAAGTTTTCAAATGCTTGAACGGTATAGCACCAAAAGCATTTGCAAATTGTTTCACAAGGAACAGTCATAATATGAATACTCGCGAAAACAAAAAAAGCGTGGTCATTCCAAAAGTTAGGACAGAAACTGGACGTAAAACCTTTTTGTTCCAAGGAGCAAAGATTTTTAACAACTTGGCTGATAATTTAAAAACTGAAAAGTCATTCGAGATCGAGTTAAAGACCGCATTTCTGGTGACGGTGTTTGAGATAAACCGGTACTCCAGCCATGCTCTCCGTTGAAGAGGAGAAGAGGATATGTCATGGGATTGGCGAGGTTCGCTTTATGGCAATAGTGCTTTTTTCTCCATGAGTGTATATGGCAATGTCGCTATTAGCTTGATAATGTGGCTCACCCTCTTTGCCAACGTAAATGGAAGCAATTTCGGTTGTAGTAGGATGATTGTATCGACGATCTTGCGAAGGGAGTTTCGTAGTGATCATCTGAACAGGGCGAAGTGGTGCACTGTTCATAGTGGCACAGGGGCGTTCTTCTTGAAGGACTTGTCCCATTTGTCGAAATTGTTGAGCATGTGGATGGAAACATGCAAGTTTATCTTGGAGTATCTGCATTATGGGGTGACAAAATGCTGAATTGTGTGGATTTGCAAGATGCCGTTCTACCCCTGCATGTTCTACAACGCTGCAAGGATGTAAAGTTGTGCATATTAAGAGAAGTGGTTGAGCTGAACTTATAATGTGCTATGTCTGCCCATGTATGGTGATGACTTGGAGACTATGGCCAGGATGTCTGTCGATGAGAGCATTCAATGAGGCCATAGCCAAATCAGAATAGTAGTTGCGAATATAATGCAGGAAATGAATTGAATTTGGGGTAGAAGATGATAAAAACTGCAAGATGAGGAGGTAAGGAAGTGCAATTGGTGGCAATGATATTTTTCCTTCGTAGCAACGTTTAAAAAATTCTTCTTGGAAATTATTTCATTGTCAACAATTTTAACATGACAGTCAGGGCAGATATTCTCAATATTGCCTAGGTAACTCAATCTATGGTAGATCTTAGTGGCGATGGAAATATGGGTTGCTGCAGTTCATAAATTTGCATGGGTAAAATATGTTCACATGCAGGTGGAAGTATATGTTGGTCGGGAATTAGACCCTGTGGCGAGGAATGTGATCTTCAATGGTTTGCTCAGCAGTATGATGGTGAAATGGCGCCGTAAGATACGTCTGTATTGTAAGAGCAGTACATTCGAAATTTGATGGTGTTGATTTGTTCGGTGAAGAGGAGGTCAGACTGGATTTACGACAATTGTGAATTTGGTATTGTCAGTGGTGTGAATTAGTAATGGTGCCAAAGGAGGTACTTGTACGGTAAGCTCTGTAAAATCAGCAGTGGCACCATAGCCAGTAGGAAGTAGATTAGATGAATTGGAATATTGGAGAATGGCAACTGTCGGAGAGTTGTGTTTGTTGTACATGACGTTGATGTTCATATGCTAAGGGTCTTGTGTTTCATTCACTGCGCGCAATGACTGTTCTTTGTTCCTGATGCATGCCGAGTAACTGTAAAAGGTAAGGTAATGGTTTTGAGAGTATGTGTGATGTTTTAAAGGAAGTAATTGTTTTGTGGAGACATAGATACTGTAGATATATTGGGGAAGGTAGGAGCATTCTAGAGATTTATGGTTGGGAGTCGAGAGGACGATGTGGGATTTAGAGATTAAATGAAAGAATTTGAATAAAAGAATAGTTGAAAATGGAAAAAACGGAATCCCAAAAAATTGCAAGAGCAATGGCTATTTAAAATGATCGATAAATTAAGATTTATTCCCTATTGTTCTTAATTATCAATTGTTTCGTATTTATGAAACGTTTGCACGAATTGAAGGACGGACACGTGACTTTAAAACCTTTATATTGAAAAAGTAATGAAGGAAAGTACCTGGCCCCCATCCCCTGAACACGTAAATCTTTGTGATCTTGCAGCTATCCAAAAAAGGACAGAAAGAATGCAGGTGACATCATTGGAAGCAAGGGAGGGAAGTTCTGCGCAAGAGGCAGGGACTGTGGTAGGCCAGGGAGGGCAAAGTAATTGTCGCGAGGTGGAGGGAGAAACGTAATGGATGGAGATGGGGGAGAGCTGTTTGCCAAACCCTAGTCTTTTTCTTAATTTATGGTGTGATTAGGGTGGCAAATTTCAATTTCAGAAGTAGTGAATTGTCAACTCCATTTCTGTTGATCGACATGAATTAAAACATCAGTAAAAACCGCTCAGAATATTGTTTTTTCCTGGCTACTTTTCTCTTGCAAAGATTTCCATACTCAATCTCAAAAGTCAAACAGCTGAATGCAATGGCTAAAGGTCAGTTTGCTCCTTCGCCATAAAAACAACATTTGGCAATCATTCAACAATGGAAAAATTTACGGAACTCTAAGTTAAGTTTAACAAATGAATTTTTTTTGTTTGTTTCCGTGAATGTCATGTGATTCTTTTGTTTTGGTTGCTATGATAGCCACAATCTTTACGAAGAATATGAAATAATGTCTAGTTACAACCGCGAAAAGTATACATAATTTCATAAATAGTAGGATACATAGTTTCTGCGTCAGCAGATTGTGTTTATGTGGTATGGGTAACGAAGATAAAGAACACATTTTTCCTTCTGCATTGCCATCGGTTTCATGTGATGTGTAGTGGTCTCCTCGGTCAACTTTCTGAAATCCCCCGGTCTCGATCTTACAAATATGGACTCAAAAGAATTGTGTGAGTTGCTTCTCTATGGCAGCCCACCATGTCATTCATTGAGAGGTCTATGCGGTTGGACTAAATACCAACAATAGCAGCAATCCTTATTTGGCTGTGGTGTAACGTGAAATATTGTTGTAATGTACTGTAGTGTAGTATAGTGTAGTATAGTGTTTTTTGGTGCGGTGTGGCATTGTGTTATGTTGTGTTCTTTTGTTAGTTAGATTTATAGATTATTGATTATATTCATTGTAAGAGTCACTCACAGTGAGGGCTAGATGACCATGTGTCTTTTTCCGCTATGATTGGCTCAGATTATTCTATTGTAGTTTATTTTAATATTATTTAAAAAAACACATTTTCAAAAATATACGAAAAAGCGTTAAAACAACAGCTTGTATTACATTTGGACAAAACGATATCTGTCTTTATCGTAGCATACAGAAACGCGTACAGTGCACGACATGCTTTAATAAGTTCGCTAGAAGAATGGAAAACAGAATTTAATACCCTCATGGATCTTTCAAAAGCTTTCGATTGACACTGAAGAAAGTCACAACCCTGAAACGTCTGTATTTACTATTTAATGACATATAGCAAATTCATTGTTCAACTTACGGATATTTATTTATCAACAATTCCTGCCACAAGAATCCAAATGTTTTTATATTGTATTCTACATGATTTAATCATTGCCAAACTTCATGCATAATGTTTTAATGATTTAATGGTTTTAATTTTTAGTTAGTTTTATTTGCCACTGAATTAAAAGTTTACAATTTAAAATTTAAATATAAGGATAACATTTTACACAATTCATAAAGTAAAAATGAAAAAGAAAGAAAACACATAAAAATAAAATTAAAAACACCGACCTCTAAACTAGATTGGCAGGGATAGCACCAAAAGATCGAAAAGATCTTGATTCCATAATGGTTCCCTTAGAGGTATGCCCTGAACAAGAAAAATAAAATAAAATAATAAACTAATAATCCTAAATGCATTAATGATTATGATAACGTATAGATATATCGTTTGTAATGGATATTACTTGTAGATAGAAGCACTGTCCTGTTTTTTTTGCACGTTTTAAATGAAACAATTTTTGATTTTATGTTTAAAAGTATTTATATTGTTTGCGGATTTTAGATCCGATGTCAACTGGTTCCATAACTTAGGTCCTCGGTAAGATGAACATTTTTGACCTGAGTTACTTTTAAGTAAGAAGAGATTTAACTTGTCTTTCGATCTTCGAGTGGAACGGCTCTGATCAACAGGGTGGAGCATTTCCGAAGAATAGGCTGGTGAGGCGTTCTTGAAGAATTAAAAAACATTTGTACATGTACATTGCTCAAACATTTCTTTTGTTGGCAGCCAGTTGATTTTTTGAAAATCTTTTGCTCCCAAGTGTGTAGTATTTTTTAAATTTAAACAGAATTTTTTAAATTTAAATTTCGTGCTGTTTGGATTTTTTTGGATAGTCTGCTTTTTAAAACAGGGTACCATGCAGAACACGCATAATCAAAATGAGGC